>JAFNEN010001259.1:0-41081 GCA_019343175.1 Oedothorax gibbosus
ACAATCCAAATCCTAAAAGAAAAAATATGTTGTAAAAAAATTCTTGATCGGTTTCTATCAAAACGTAACCACAGTTCAACTCCTTATACAACTCTATTACATGATCTTCACACACACAAATCTTCGACAATATTCTTTCAAAAATCTTTAATACCAATCCGTATTTCTCCGCCAACAACACCGTCTTGGCAAAATGAAGTTAAGGCGTGATGCCACGGAGGATACCTTTTTAACGGTTCTGCTCTCACCTTAGTCGTCCTACAAATAAATCACGCTAGACAAAAAATGCTCTACCAATAAATAGCATACTGGACCAATTGGTGCATGTTAAATACGTCGTGGTCCAAAGTCCTGGCGTGATTCCACGTACGAAGTCATTAGTTGCTTTGAGTGCCAGGTCAGATGTTGGTGTCACTTGACCACTGTTTAAACTATAAAAGGCTTTTGCCAATATCCCTCGTATAGGACGTTGATAAAGCTCCTCCATAAAACAACATATAAATCAAATCAATATATTCACAAAAGTAAAATAATGATGGTTTCATTCCTTGGCAGTTGTGTAAAATATCTTAGCCAGTAACCAATATACTTTCTGTAGCTCTAGTGGGATGTTAATGCACTCATCCTGCCACCAAACCCTCGCCAAGCAAAAAAAAAATCGCAGAAAGAAAAAAGAATTTGGCAAAACACCATATCGGAAAAATACGGACCTATAAATAATACATGTATACTTGGAGATGCCCCCAGTTTTTCGCCAAATACGTTTTAGTTGTATAGATCCTAAACTATGGGGAATCTGACAATGAAAATTCATATTTGGTGTATTTTGACGATTCTGAACATTTCTATACCAAAAAAATTGGGTGTTGCCATTGGAAATTTTAAAGTTTGTATTAATTTCAATATGGAGACGACCCCTTACGAAATTTTTATGTTGACCAATAAACTTAGAAGGTTATTTCCATTAAAATGACGTATCATAATTATGCTTCCGACAAACGGTGCCTCAACAACGAGGTCTGTTCCTTTTTTTTTGTCCTCGACTGTACTAGCCCAAATGAACTATATTAATGGAATTACTAATTCTATACATTGTAAGGTTAGAATAATTTGAAGATGCTATTTTTTTAAAAACTATTCACTGGTTCAATGTAAAAAAAAACGAAATCCTAACGTGTTAACATGAAATTCGGTTAACACAAAATGTTTCGGTGTTCACTTCCCAATAACGGGGTTAGACTGTACTAAAATAAAAAATTTTTGAGAACGTATTATACATGTTTAAATGTAAAAAAAAAAATGAAAAACTAAACTCAATTCAACTGTTTTTCACTTATATAAGTCACATTAATTTAGCTAGTATATTTTTTCCTATAAACCCAATCCTCTTTCATTACATAAGAAATAGTCCAAGAGTGTTGATAATTTTTTGAAAAAAATCTAAATGTGTATAAGTACTTTTTAAAACAACTTAACTCTTTAGTCATGTTTTTCTCAGAAACATATTTCTGAGCTTTTCACTTTCTTCGAACCGCTGAGGCTCAGAGGAAAACCACCTTATTGTGTTAGTTTTTCTTTTGTGTTATTCCACATTACGTATTAAACAAACCTATGTTGAGTTTTTATGAAATATGATTGTCTAAATTTAAAAAAAAGAATTTACATTGGAAATGCGTTTTTTTCTCAAAAAATGTAGTGTCCTTGACAATTAATTTTGCCAAAAAAGTATTTTTTTACTATTTTCAAAATGTCTCAACATAGCTTTGTTCTACACACTTATATTATGATGTAAAAAAAGTTAGACTTGGATCTATAAAATTAAGCGAGGAGTGGGGCTTCAAATATTTGAAAAAATGGGGGTGAAATGTCAACCTTTTTGTCCATAAACTAAATATTTTTTTTTAACATTGGTTGTTCTAATATTCATAGTTTCCAACTATGATGAAAATTTTAAGTGAAAATATTAAGAAACAAAAAAATTAAGCTTTCCAAGACATAGCTCTACCTTAAATAAGAACGACATATAAAACTGCAATTATTAAGCTATTATATCAAAATAAAGTTTTTAAGTTTAGAAAATAATCATTACATTATTAATAAATTTAAATATTTAGTCTTTTTTAGGTAGATGTACCAATATTTTTTTGAGATTACTCAATTATATTCTCTCCTTTAATAAAGACATGATGTTGGTCCAATTGTATATTTTTTAAACAAAGAAACTGATAATTTCATGTGTTTATGGCTTCCACAATAATGAGTCAGAAATTCTGGTTTGATTTTTTTTAAAGAATGGATTTTGACTTTGCGAGAATATTTTGTATTTATGGTGAGCGATGTTTCACAATTCCATATTAAAAGGATAAACTACTGCACAAGACTTTAACAGTGAGTTTTGTTTGTACTTCAGAAGTCAAGGAGAGTAAATGACAAACCTTGAAGATAACTAGTGCAGGGGCAAGAAATTAAGATTACATAACATTTTGTTAAAAAAAATGTGTAGGGTATATAAAAAAACATATTATAGGACAATATATATCATCAAATCGCTGCATATAGTTAATCAGGGTGTCCACAGAGAAAGTATTTTAAAAATCTTTGATAATTTCCTGTAAGTTGCAATTTTATGGCAAAGGTTTTTTTAGATTCCACATGGTTTATAAAATTATTAAGAAGAAAAAAAATTCAAGTACATTTCTTGAAAAGTTCAAAAAATAGAAATTGCTAAAATCATAAAATCGGATTAGATAAAGCGTTATAAGCCGAACCTCAATTCTTTCTGTTTAAACTAAAACCAGTACACAATAAAAAAACAGCAAAAAAGTAGGAAAAAAATCTAATAAAAAAAGCTTCAAACAGATTTTTTTCATTCAGGTTTTTCTTGCCATCACAAGGTCACGACTAAACGACCCTTGATTAGAAGCAATAGAACATATATTCTGGTTGATCCAAATTGACCTGCACCGGAGCTACAAAAGTAACAAGACAATCTTCCGATAAAACAGAACCAGGGAACTGTCAATCAAGGCGTGCAACGTCATCGGTGGATTTTGTGAAAATTACTAGGCAGCAAAAAAAGAGAATCAGGAAGCATTGTCGGATTGCGCTGGAAGTTGAGTTGGCGGATATTTGAAGAGATCTCAGTGTGTGTAATCGAATCTTAATTAATCTTCACATTTTAATTAAATTTTTCATCTTTATTGCATAAATTTCTTATTTAAACTTGTTTTTTATATAAATTTAAGTTTAGTATTCATTCATATGAACCGAGAATGGTAGAGTTGAATTATCGTTGCACTAGAGCTACACAAGGGCTATTGTCAACAGACATCATGATTTAAAGTAATCAATTGAAATTTTGTCTTCAATTATATGGGTTTTTAAGAAAATGGTGAGAAACATTGCTTTTGTTATCTATAATCCATCAAAACTAAGGATATTCCATAAATCACCATGCTTTATCCAGTGCGGAGTCGGCAAGGCAGTGAAAACGAAAGAGGATTAAGAAGCAGTTACTCAAACTCTCAGGCGAAGAATTCAAGAAGAAGGCAAAAGAATTGCAATTTTTATTTCCTAAGCAACTGCGAAAATATCGCCAGAAATAAAAAAATTAATGACGTTTCTAAATGAGTGCTTTCATCTCACCTGCGACTCCGGGTGTGCGCGCGATGCAGTCGCAGGGCGCGCGCCCCAGCTCCGAGAGCGCACACAGGCACTCCAGCGCCAGGTGCAGCAGGAGCACGTCACGCACGCTCAGCAGGGACACCAGCCGCCCGCACACCTGCACCAAGGGAAGGAACATTTTGAACAGCATATAATAGTTATTATCATTGAAAATGATCCCTTCTTCTGCCAGCCCAGTGTTCAATGATTTATTGCTGAAACCAAAAGTTTGGGACGCACCTACAGTAAGTGCGATGACAACACAAGCGCCCCTCACCATTTTGTGTGGTTTTCCACGAAAAGATGCGAGCCTCACTGTTCTAAACCTACCTTCTTTGCGGCTCTGCTGCGAGGTCAATTGCAACAACCCAGGTAGGGTTACGATAAGAGCCTCACACAGTTTCCTGGAAAACCAAACGTGGGAGTAAGAGGCTTGCGTTGTAATCTTACATACTATAGCAGCTTCTAAATTAGGAAATTCAGTACCGTCAGTGCAGTTAACTTTGGTCCAAAATCAGTTTTTTTACAAAAGAAGAATTAAAACTACAAAAACGATTTAAACACTTAAAAATCATTATGCATTCTTAGTATTGTACTTTTAGGAATAATTTTCAAGCATTTTTGTAAAATTTTATAAATTAATAAAAAAATTGGTGTTATTTAAAAAAATTAGAACACGGTTAGGATAACTGTGGTAACTTTGGTCCAAGCATGAAATACATAAGAAACATACTTTTTTACATCCTTAAAGGCTGTGTTATCGAATTAAATAGTAATATTAAAATGTTTAAACATAAAAATAACAAAGTTCTAAGATACATAGTTATTAAAAATAGTATATAACTTAACATTTACATTGCAGTGCATCGTAGAATGACATTACACTAAGAATTGTTGTTGTTGTTGTTGTTCCTTATCCTCCACCTGTCTGACGGAGTCAGACAAGATCCAATAAATTGTTGACCCCCAAAAAGTCGATGACAAGAAGTGGAGAAGCGTATAAGTCCTCCTTGGAAAGACCCAAGCAGTCCAGGATATGTTCGGCAGAGGCCTGCTGAGCCCCACATTTGGAGCAGACAGCGAAAGTTTTTCTACCCTCAAAATACGAGAGACTCTTCGTGTGTCCACTTGCCAGTCTAGAAATTGCCGTTCGAGACGCTCTATCACCAAAAGAAACAAGTGAAGAGCCCGGCTCCTTGGCCGCATACCAGTGGTGAGAAGGAGGGATCTTCCACTTTTTTTGAAAGATTACATTTGATTTTGGAATGATGCTCTGAGTAGGTAAGAGCTGAAGAGGAAGGTGATGAGTGACAACAACCCTCCTTGGCTAAGCGGTCCGCTTGCTCATTGCCAAAGATGTCAACGTGGGATGGTATCCACTGAAAATGAACGTCATGACACTTTGAAATAAGTTGGAGTTTAAGAAGGATGGAGATACTAGTTTTGTCTCCAACTTTAGTCCAATTGTATAGGTGTTGAAGGGAGCTGCGACTGTCCGATAGGATCCAAAGATCTCCAAAGTCACACTCGTTGATTATAGCTTCGATGCCCTGTTCAATTGCTATTAATTCACTTCTAAAGACTGAAGTAAAATCAGGGTTACGGAGACAGATGGAAAAATTTTGCCCAGGTTTTTCAATGAAGACACCACTACCAGCAAGGTCCCCCAGTCCACTACCGTCAGTGTAAATTTTTATGGCACTAAGAATACCAGTATTGATTGTCGCTTAAAAGAAAAATAAACTTTAAATAAAAATTTTAATAAGGGAAAATAACTAATTTTAAGAAGCAAGATTTAATAACAAATATCTTTATAAAAAGCAAACGATTTTATTATAAAAGGAAAAAAATAATATATTTGTAATTAAAAATTTGAAAATGTTTACATTTCGACATAGAATGTTGTATGTTTCTTAAGGGTTAAAAGCGTTTAGTTTTTTTTAAAAAAATCATCTCAAAAGTGGATAATCATAAAAATAAGACTTCTTAAAAAAAAGTTAAGCAGAATACACTTTTACATACATTTTTGAAAGTGCAAAGTTCCATAAAGAAATAGTTACATCTTGGACCAAACCCGCATTCATCGACAAAAGCCCAGTGACCAATAAATAAATAGCACATAAAAAGTATTCAACTTCGATGAAAACAAGTGGTGTAATATTCATCCCCATAAATAAAAGAATAGTAAAGAGTGTTTTACTTAGCTATTTCAATATTTTTAAATAGGTGTTCCAGACAAAAGTTGGAAGAAATAGATTTTTGTCATAAAATGCTCGTTTGTCGTACGTCATTTGTAGTATTGCCAAAATTATAATGATTTTTTTTTATGTGAAATGAAAGGCAATGTTTCCACCGTTCCAAAAATGTAAAACAATGTACAATGGGATTATTTTATGAAGAGAAATTAAGAAATGAAATGGCCAAAGATACCCGCTTCGACGGTACTTTGAATTATACATTCCCTTCTACCATATTACCGCTTCTTTCTCCTTCCTGGGGATAATTTTGGACAATGAATCAACACACACATACAGTAAATAGTTATTGTTTGAGGATCAAGTAGTAAAAATGTTCATCCATTCTGGTCATTGTGGCTTATGGAAGCTATCATCAACTGGCCCCAGAAGTCGGCTTTCGTCTCTGTTAGTATAGAATGGCCTCATGTCAACCCACTTTTCAAGTTTTGGTAAAAGTTTAAAGTTAGTTTGTTTACATTTCAGCTAGTAGGAGTTGGGTTGTATCGTTTCAAAGATCAGCTCAGCTTTTGTTGAATAAATTGTTATATTAATATTTAATTCAAGCGTTGTTAAGTAATATATTCAGTTAAAAATAATTGTATCATTTAACTAGCAAATCTAGGTAAATTAGAAGAAACTATTTTATTTAATCAATTCTTTATCAATTGTTTTTGCGGAGAGAGCTTATGTGAAGTGAAGAGTGGTTTGGAATATATTGGAATGTTCTAGAAGGAAGCGGGGATTATAAATCGATACTTTCCTCTTATCAGCCTTGTCTTGTTTTTTTTTTCCCGTTTTATAGCTGCTCAACTAAATGTGACCTTCGGTACTGGATAGCTTGCTGGTTGAGCATGGATGTAAATGGAACACGTTAAGTTCATGTATTAGTTATGTTAGAAATTGATTATAAATTAAGTTTTGAATAGTATGTGATATCTTGTTTTTTTTTAATTTATAGAGAGAAATTGTGGTTTACTCACTATACGAAAAATTTTTATTGTTTACGAATGTTATAATCGAAATAAACTAACTTGTTTTTACACTTTAAAAGTTTGTCTTTCGTGTAAACCTTTGTACAGTGCCTACTCTCCGTCGATGCCCTCACGGGCTTCACAGGACGTGTTTGGGTAAACAGCTGCATCTGCGACCGGATTTTTTTTTGTGCCCCGATATCATCCCCCTGCGAGCTTCCCATAGATATCATAATTAAAGTATTAGATCGGCGGATCACTTGACCTCCAATGCTAACGACGGGACGGGCATGGAGACCAGAATTTAAGGGTAAACAGGCCAGTGTTGCCATCTCTTTAATGAGAAAAATGCTACGGCGTCATCGAAAACATACTAGCTTATGCTAAAATTGCAACAAAAAAATACCATAAAAATACTAGCTGCTATATAGACTCTTTTTAGTGTGTGTGCGCGACTTAAAACGCTTCTCTAGTATTTTTCTGATAATTTTTTTTTGTAATTATTAATTGTGTTAGATGGTATTTTTTCGATGACGCCGTAGAATTTTTCTCCTTAAAGTGGTGACAACATTGACATTTTTGCACTTAAACTCTGGTTTGCATGTGCGTCCCGTCGTTAGCATTGGAGGTCACGTGATCTGACGATCTAATACTTTAACTATGATATCTATGGTGCTTCCTCACAAGTGCTGCTCACCTGCGTGTCGATGCGTGGCACGAGCAGGAGCTCGTTGCGCGGGGCCATCTGCGCCAGGGCGTCCATGGAGCGGAGGGCGACGAACCGGTCCCCCGACACCACGCCCGCCAGCACCACCCCGAGCAGCAGCCGGTCGGCCTCCTCCCCCCCGCACAGCACCACCTGCAACAAAGGAAGCGCAAGGTGAGCAGAGTCGCTTCTGAATGGGACTGCCGTACAAAAAACTTCCAATCCCAAAAATAATCGTTGAGAGTGGTTTTCGATGTTTAGCTCCCTGAGTGGAAAGAAAATCTTATGCGAAATCTTCAAGAACAATAAAGTATAAAGATACTTGAAATATTAAAATCCTATTTTTTGTTTCAAAAAAATTTGTAAAATATAGTGAATAGTTGTTTTTATTTGTTATAAGAAAAAATTATATTTCACTAACTTTTCTCCTAAGATTTCACAATCTTTTGCATGTTCTGTTATTTGGATTACTAAATAATATTGTGTGTGACCAATTGTAAACTCAGTTTTGACTGCAATTTTACTTTAGGAAAAGCAATCAATATAGATACTTCATCTTAAATTTTAACCATGTTAATTTTTGCATGAATATTATCTTATAAGATTATTAGACCATTAACTAAATACATACTATAAACTAAAAATTAGAACTAATTGTGAAAATTGTGGTATATATTAAGACATTTTTTTGAAGGATTGCAAGATATTATATTCATACTAACTGGAAAACATATATGAATGTATTTTATATGTTAAAAAAACAACAACTATGTAGTAAGGCAATTCTTATGAATTTGAAAATTTGTGCCTGGAATATCATTCTTTTTTAATCTTCAAAATGAGGAAAATTCAAATACACAATTCTGTGCATTTGCCTTATTTTTTGGCTTGTGATACTGTCAAATGTATATTTTATATGCAGGATTACATTTAAATTAGTTTATTATTTAAATGAAAATGAGAATATAATCTTGCAATCACATGCATCTGTATAACACAAATTTTAAAAAAAAATGTTACAAAATATATTATTTATATACCATAGACAAGGCTTAAGAAATGTAAAGAAATTTGTATTGCAATAAAAAAAAAATATTGACTTTTGACCGAAAGGTTATACATATTGCTCCGTAAAATGACTGACCTTCTTTCGAGGTAACATGGCTGATTGTAATTTTTTTTTTGCATTTATTGCAAGATCTGTGTGTAAGTGTGTATATACACACACATAAATAAATTATCTAATATGAAATCTAAGGTAATGAAAGTATTTAGGATGGGGTCAAAAATCTGAAATTGAGATTTTGGGTGTTGTTGGAGGGTGCCGATTCTGAGGAACATTGTCTGTTCTTCTGCCTGCTCTACAGCTCGAACGAAACTTCAAATTTGATAGATGCGAGTAAGGTTTTCTGGAAAATCGTGCATGCACAAAGCTGCTATAGAACTTTTTTAATATAAGGTGATATTACTAAAAAAACTAAAACCTTGTCAAATTCTAGAATATCAAATAAAGTGGAAATTCATGTGGTGCACCCCGAAGAAATAATGTTAATAGGACAGGTGTTTGTTTTTCATAGCTCAAAGAACCAAACATTTTAGCTGGTTTAAATTACTACAGTAAAACTTCTCGGGAGCGACCACCCTTCTGTTCTGAGGTCGTTGAGGGAGGGTGGTCTCTTTGAGAAGTATAATCACTGAGCTGCTTAAACGTTAAAATCAATTTTATAAACAATGGTTTGGTAGTAAAAATTAAGAAAAGTATACAATTTTCATCAGTTTATTTATTTTAATTATATCCAAAAACAAGGTCCTATTTTTTACAATACACATTTAAGTTACAATCATTTGAAATAAGAAATTTCTACTTGTTTGATTTTTTTTTTTGATTTTTCGGAAAGTACCTCATATTTCAAGTTGTTTTAAAGTTCTGTAAAAAGACTATTTATTGAAACGTCTTTCCTGTTTCGCAAATTTAACATTTACTGGTATTCCTCCATTCTGTGATTTTCTTAAACTCCTGGCCATCGGCGATAGCCCCTTGCCTATTTGTTTTGGATGTGATTTGTTTTTGGAAGGGCGTGTCAATTGTTAACTGCAGTAAAGTGAAAGAAGCTTCCTATTGACAACTCAGACAATTTTGTGAGGGTCTTTCAAAATTACCCTTTTAACAGCAGGGGGGGGGGGAGGGAGGCTGAATTTGTTCCAACTTTTTGGGCTGGTCAACTCTTTTGCGCGTTAATATGGAGGAAGGTAATTCAAAGGACAGAAACAGCAGACAATGTACAGTAGCGGCGGGAAAGCAGGATTTACTTTCAGGAAAAGTGACCCCTGGAATCTGGTCGTAAACGGAGGTATGGTCTGGTCCGTTCGAGAGGTATTTTTAACATTAAGCGTATAGGGGGAAAAATCGGTGCCTTGAAAATTTGCCCGTTTGCGTAGGTGGTCGCTTAATAGAGGTGGTCTGTTGTAGAAGTTTTACTGTCCATTTCAAAATTTATTGGCTAAGTTACTAGTGTTAAACTACTTACTTCTTCTGCAATGTTAGCAAGTGTATCAAAAGCTATTTGTTTTAGATTTGCCCATGAGCAATGAATACACAACAACAGAAACCTGAAACAAACATATGGAAGATTATCACTCCTAAGATGTAATAAAATGCTTCTATGGTAGGAATGATTCAATATAAGGGCACTTTTCCAATTATAGTATTTAGATCTTTAGAATATTTTTTCATGGGATTATATATGATAGACATAATATAGAAATTGTTAAAAGGCACACATTTTCAAACTATTACTTTATGAAGAGAAAACAGTGAAGAGTTGGGGGTTAAACCAGGTTGTAACAACATTAAAAGACTACAGTTATTTCAATTTTACAACCAAATCAACTACAGATAGACCAATCTCTAAAAACGACCTATAAAACATAGGACTTAAAAATAAGTAAAAAGTTTATAGCCAAACCCCTCTAACAATGTGTAGAGTTCAGTCTTTTGATATGATGAGAAAAAAAGTTATTTTAAAACAGGCGATGAATAGAATGTTAACTACAAAAAAAGTCAAACATTTTAACAGACTTTATAAACAATGAACTAATATTTAGAACGGGCAATCAAACACCAAATTTATAGCTGTTCCTGGTAGTTTTAACCCCATTTGCGGCACTGCCTAAGTTGAGAAAAAATACAACATATCACAATTCATTTCTGCCATCAATTATTAAAATGTTCTACTTACCTGATGAAAATCGCACTGTTTACTAAAACAGAAACATTTTGCACTTCAAAAGACAAGTTGTGTAAAATCAAAGCAACCTGTTAGTAAAAGAAACATTTTGAATTTAAAAACTGTTACATTGTTATAGAAAGTTGATTTACCTGAAAATAGATGTAAAAATATTTTCTTAAATTTAAAAAAAAATTAGTAACGAAGAGAGAAATTTCTACCACAAGCTCTTCTCGCTGTTTATAAACTATTGAGTTGAGAGATTATAACTATTGATATATTTATAAAGGATTGTTTGGGGAACAGGCTGATATGACATAATGGGGAACTTGCATGTGTCGGGTTGCCCAAGAATAAAAAAATTATGCATACAAACAGTGTCACACAATCTTAACTATTTATGTGCAAATAATAAGTAGGGTTAATCTATAGGCATTCATATTTTTATAAAAGTGTAAACATAAAAACAACTGGTGCCCTTTGAAGTTTTAAAATTTTCTGTTGGTTTTAATGGTCAACCAAAAATAACACTCAATGAGGAAATTCAATGACATACTTGGTGAAGCAACTGTTACCTGAAAAAAAAACAATGGAAAAAACTGGTTTGCATGCAACTGCTGCACAAGAGCTTCCAAAAATGTAATATATACTTTGTTGGCTTAGCATGAAACGTTAAGTCAATATTTATCCCTAATTGTTCAACTACGATTTCATATTTGGCAAGTTAGACGTAGTCAAGAAATACAAGGTCTACAATGATAGGTTTCTGCAGTTAAAAGTAATTGCCCATTTTTTGCACTTAATATTGGTCAAGGTCGGTCAGTGATCGGTCGTTGCATTCTTTCTGCTGGCACTACACCTCCTCACGAAAATCTTATTATTCGACAAACAAGGCGAGCTGACCTGCGTGACGCGGCACCCCTCTGCACGTAGCTCCCACGGCTCCAGGAAGGGCTCCTCCTCCTCACCTGCAAAAACAACACGTTCATTTCAAATAGGTACTCCTGTTACTTCAATTCTTATCAGGAAAACGAGTATATTTGTTACAGTTAATGTCACCTAATGACACAAGATTTATACACATTCAGAAAAAATAGGACCGAACTCGGCATCCAGTTATAATTTAAACTTCTAAAAACCAAAATCAAGTGTTTTCATTCATTTTTTTGCGAATTTAATTATATTATTTATTGTCTGCTTAATTTATTTGCTGTTCGAAGAATAAATAAATATTTATCAATAACAAAAACTACTCCTAACTGCACTAAAAATAAATTAAAACTATCCAGAATTACGATTGCATGATTTTAATTTTATTACCAATATTTTAATTTGATAATATTTAATCATTTTGTAAGTCTCATGATTATATTTCAAAGCTAATGCAGTTGAAATGAACTATGGTTTTTGGCTTGGTTTGGCCTAAACAATTTCACCAATGTTTGAAAAGAGTAGCCAATAGTTGCCACTGGTCATTTGACTGACATCTTTTTTGTTAACATGTAAGCTGGTCCTCTTGCGGAATTGAATGTTTTCACTCATTACCATAGTGTTACAGGGCGAAGAGATTTTTAGCTTTGATATTTTTAACATGATATCAACCACAACGGAGGGGCAGTATAGAAATTCCGATACTGGAAGCCAGATGGGAAAATCCTTTCCTCCCCCCAGCGCTGGGGACAGAGAATAAAGAGAATGGTACGCACCGGCCGCCGCGTCCACGCCCAGGGTGGCGCACAGGGGCGGGTGGAGGGTGGCGCGCCAGAAGAGCCGCATGCGCCGCCCCTCCACCCCGCGCCAGCACTCAGAATAGAGCCCGCCCAGGGCCGCACCTGCAACACAGAGGACAGAGGAGTCAGTTGACAGTGGGGGGAAGGGGGGGGGAAGGGAAGGAAGGGGGGCGGCTCACCTGGGCCCCAGACGCCGGCCTGCGCCACCAGCACCTCCAGCATGCGGGGGGAGAGGAGGGGGGCGCCCAGACCAGCCAGCGCGCCCAGCACAAAGTCCTGCTCATTGGGCAGCCCGCTCAGCAGCGACAGGAAGAGGCGGCTCCGGCATCCTGAGAAACATGCCAAAGAAATCACATATATGAAAGCAAGACACACCACAACATAAGCAAAGTTGGGAAAAGTATCTGGTTTCAGTTATAAAATATAAACATACACATTTAAATATCTTTTTAAATCTTTCATTCCAAATTTAGCAATGACACAGTAGTATCTGAATAAGGAATTTTGTCCATTCACCAAAAGCTTATTATAATACAAAAAACATAGCAAAAATTATTGGCAAGCACATACGCCACAGGTCCGGGGATCGAATCCCGGATTGGGCGAAATTGACTCAGCCTTTCATCTCTTAAGTGGGTCAATAAAATGAATACCAAGACAGGGGTTCCGCGTGAGGCTGACCACTTTACCGGGACAAATGCCTAGCACCCCAGAACCCTTGGTCACGTAAGCTGGAATGGGCACGGCAAGCCTTGGCCCACTAATGGGCTGTTGAGCCGAAGAGTTTAGTTTAGAATTTACTTTATGACATATCATTAACCCTCCAACTCCCAACTTTATATTTTTTTATTCTAAAAATCTAAAGTTTGTGAAATACTCATTATGCATCTAGGATGAAATGGTAAAAAACGGGGGCTGGGGGGGGGGACATAATTTTTTAAATAAAATTTCAGATAAGTCCAATTGGTATCATTAGGAATTAAGTATCAACAAAGGTAGAAAATGAATGATACTATTTGGAGTAATTGGGAGTTAATGCAAAAAGTTTAAATATATATTCAAAAAAATTTTAAGAACAATATTATGAGCTATGGTTTTATAGCTGTGTGTGCTTAGTGTTACACTGCTAAACAAAATTAAAAAAAGAAATACAAATTGCCCTAGCTGAAAATTTTTATGTTTATAAATGTTTTACATGAAAATATTACAAACTAGCTTTATAAACCCGGCGTTGCACGGGTGTACTCTCAATAACCCTAATTAGTAGTTTTTTATGTAAACTTTTATTTCATACCAATTGATCCCTCCACTGGTCCACTCCATCAGGATATTATAATCTTCTCCCATTCTGATATGAGGGGTTGATTTTATCCAGGACTTTCCCATAGGCTTCTGTTCAAATTGCCAGAACAGCAACATGATATAATGGCCTGTTTCTATTTCACGATTTGCGCAAAACGAAACTGCCCAAATGTGGTAAACATTCCACTTCATATTTCATACAACTCGATAGGGTTGGGGGACCCAGTCAGTAAAGACTTTCGTCTTGCATGCGGTAGGTCCCAGGTTCAGGTCCGGGCATCGCCAAAATAACTGCAGACCTATAAACGGCTTGTGCAGCCAAAAAATGTCCGACGAATAATACCCCGTGTAAAGAAAGGGCACTTTAAATATCCTCTAAATTCTCAACGCTGCATACGATGTCGCCCTTAAAAGTTGCATTGGGTACCTACTCGCGTGTCGGCTTGTAACTTGACTGCCGTTCTAAATTACGACTCCCGTTTCTAATAGCACTCGTGTGTAGCTTTAATGCGACGATAATTCAAACTAACCCTAACCCATACAACTGGATGGAAATAGCTACCCTACGTTAAATTTTCAACTTCGCCAAAAGCCGCCAATGCCAAAATTCAATAGACCATTACGCCATCTTAACACCAGAAAACAAAACAGACATTCCGCCTCTTGTATGGTTGGAAAAGGTATGTGGTATAATGTACATATGGTGGATATGGTATAAAGTACAAATTCCTTATTTATGCCGAATATATTCCGGTTAACCTAAAGAATCGTGGCCGGTAATTTTATGCCAAATCTGGTAACCCCGATGGCAACCTTTGGCAAAATTAGCAATTGCATTGACAATTTCTAAATACTAATCTATTTAAATCTTAAACTCATATAATTTATTCTGAAGTTTTCCTATACTAATATTTTATTAATTAGATGCTTAATGATTTTAAATAATTATTTACTTTTAAAAAATCAATTCTTCAGCATTTTAAAGTTCCACTTTTTTTTTATAAATATAGTCTGCAATTTAAGGAACTTTTCCGTTGTTTTAAGTTGGCCATTTTGAAATTAGGTAGTATTTCTGATCATTTCGAGATGGCAACCATCTCGGCAAGTGCCGGGGTTTGTTATCATTTCGACTTGGCGACATTTTTGAAAATTCGCCTAATCCGGCCACGATTCTTTAGGTTAACCTATATTCCTCCATATATTCATTTCTTACCATTTGTAAACATCAATTAAATTAAATTCAGAAACATAATTAAAATCTAGTTGAGGAAATCTGATCCACCATAAAAAAAATCAAAAGATTTAAAATCAACAAATAAAATAAAATACTGATATTCAAATAACAATCCAGAAAATTAAACCCGCATTCTCTTTTTTTTCTTTTCTTAATTTTCGTTCACGCTGAAATTTCTTTAAATTGAATTAAAAAGTATAAATTCTAATCTTACAATGCTATTCCTATGGGGAAATCAGCTCACGTTTTGCACTCCTACACCCATTTGGGTTCGAATAAAAAGTATCCTATAGCCTATTCCTGGTTCTAAGCTACCTCCCCACCAATTTTCAGCCAAATCAGTTCAGCCTTTCTTGAGTTATAAATAGTGTAACTAACATGACTTTCTTTTATATATTAACCCGACGTTGCACGGGTAGAGGTGGAAAAATAATTTAACAGTCAATTTAACTATTTTTTTTCTTTCATTTTAGTTACATAAGATATGAAGATTACCCAGTAATTTTCCATTTAATTACCCAACTTGGATATAGTAATGATTAATATTAATTTCAAAAATACCTTTGATAAGAAGCGCAAATTAAAAAGAATACATATTTAAGTAAAAAATAATCAGTAAGAATTAAAAATGGAAAAAGCTAAATCTTAAAAGGGTCTCAAACATTTATTTTAACGCAATTCAAGGGAGTTCTCCAATAAATTAAGTAACTTTTTTTGGACACTTTGTAGATATAAATACAATATAAGCAGTACAAAATGGCAGAAAAAAATGCGTTTAGGACAAAGATTGGTATAATCTGTTCTTCCAAAGTAGTTAAAATTTAAATCTCACTTTAAACTGATCACTCTTGGTCTGCGTGCAGAAAATAAAATATTCTTAATGAAAGTGAATTACATGATCTAATTGTTTAGATGTTATAAAGCTACTCCAGCAAACAGCAAACGATTTGCATTTTTTATATTTATTTGTTTTTTTAAACTGTGATAAAGATACTAAAGCAAACGATTTTTATTTTTAATATTAAATATTTTTCTAACTGCTAAAAAGCTAGCAAACGATTTTTGTTTTAGATGTTTATTTCTAATTTTTTAGCTGTAATTAAACTCAATATACTTAAAAATCGTTTTAACAAATGTGTAAAATAAAACTAAATAAACAATCCGTGAAAACGTGCTGTTTAAGGAGCAATAAACCTCTAAGGTCTTCAATGCATTGAATGGGAAACAAAAAAACGTTCGAAAACGATGAAAGGAATGGTCTGATTCGAAAAATTCTTAGCCTATGTTTGTTCCGGAGATTAGATGAATTTTTGTGCCAAATTTCGTGACGATCTATTGCGTGGTTCTTTAGATCTCGTGTCTTAAACAAACAAACAAACAAAAAACAAAAGTTGCCTTTTATGTATATAGATAAAACCTTTTAGCTCATTTGGCACGTTTGGGGAAAAAAAATGGCGAGAAAATAGATATAGCTACAAACACACCCATTATACAGCTCTAACACAATGACCTTCGAACAACCAACCAGCTTATAAATTATTTATAAAAAAAAATGCCCATTCGGCGAGTTTTAGTTAATAATTTGGCGAGTTTGGCAACGTATTTGGCGAAAAAATAAAGACATAAAACCCTAATATGCAGCTCTAGTGCGAAGGCCTTTATTAACCATCATAGTTCAGTAATAGCTTAACGATAAATTTATTGCTTAAATATGCATACATGCAGTCAACAGAAAAATCAATGAAAAAATCATCAAATAAACCCACAATAAAATCCGGGAATGGAGACTGCCGGAATTACGTCACTTGAAACATGTCAATTATTTTTCAAATAATGAATTTAGTTAATTACTTTTGTTAAAAGTTTTATTTAATTTTTTCAGCCGATGGCATCAGGAAAGTAAAAAAAATGATCGGATTTGAGCCAAAGTGGTGTAGTTTTTTCAGAAAAAACGTTCGAAACGATAGAAGAAATTGTCTGATTCGAAAAATTCTTAGCCTATGTTTGTTCCGGAGATGAGATGAATTTTTGTGCCAAATTTCGTGACAATCTGTTGCGTGGTTCTTTAGATCTCGTGTCTTATACAAACAAACAAACGGAAGTTGCCTTTTATGTATATAGATATAGATAATTATATGGCAGTTCAGGCAACTAAATTTTAATATGTATTACTATTTTATGTGAAAAAAATTTGAAGCAAGTGTTAGGGGAGCTAGGGATACATGATCCATTTTACGTAATTTATTTCTTGTAACTTTTAAAAAACACTATTTTTGGATGTGTAAATGCAGTCAATTTATACTTCATAAAGTATTACACAATATATATTAGTAGTATTAACTGCAATAGTGGTAAAATATAAATTATTTAAAACTTTACTTTTGGGTCATGTATCCCATTGTATAGAGATACATGACCCAACCCATATATTTGGTGAAATGAGTGAAAATTATCAAAATACTTTACATGATAATGTAGTGAAGTGACTTTCTCAAAAAGAACAATATTTTTCTTAATGACCGACTTTAATAATTGAACTGTAGTGAATTGAAGAATGTATAGAATTCGCAGTTGCCTTGTCGACCGTTTGGCAGAACTTGCAGAGATTGTGACTGTTTAACATCTTTTGTTCTGGATCTTACAGAATTCTACCGTTTTGACTTGTACGTTTGTGTTTGTCCTAAATAAAAAATGTCTCGTCCTAAGAGCAGTTCTTCAAACACAAAATAGTACAGTCTGAGACTGGTGGCAGCGCTTTTGGGATTAGAATTATATTCCCGCTAATTTGGACGAAGACGAACAACAAAAAAACGTTGCTTCGATCAGGGAGATATAAAGTTTGTAAGTACCTAACTTGAATCTAGTGCCTGATATTCTTATCAAATAAGTAAAATTAAATTTTTTATAGTTAAAATTATCATTTTTAAAGTTAACAAAAGTTAAGCTTTAATTGTTGTAGAATTCTGTATAATTTGTGTCTAGCAGTTGCAATTAGTGTGTTTAAGTGATACATTGAGAACTAGAACAAATGTATAATTGTACGATTTAAATCTTAATATATAACTGAAATTGAAGTTCATTATCTTATTATTGTATTTTAATTAAGATAATAGCTGAATTTGAAGTATGTACTGTCTTGCGGTTGTATTTACCGATTTAACAAAGTCGTTCATTGAAAGCGATGTCAATATATTGTCAGTTGAAGATTTAATTCTGTATATTTTTTAATGCAATTCTGGTTGCAGATATAAAATAATCTGTAGTCAAATTTATTTAAAGTGTTGATAGAATACATTTAGGAAATATGTACAATGTAAATTCCGAAATATTTAGAATTTGAAGAATTCTGCATTAATCACGTGAGCATTGTTGTCATTGCCAACATAGTTTAATTTATCAAAACTTTATCTAAATAAAAGTTTGAGGATTTACTAATTGGTTGTTCTTTTAAAAAATTAATTTAATTAATGGCACGTGATTACTGCACGATATAATTTATTTAAAATATATTTGGAATTTCTGGCTTCGTTGGAAAGTTATTTTTGTAAGACATAAATATTGTCAGTTATAAGAATGCTAAATATTATTTGAAAAATATATCTAGTACTTTCTTTGTAGTTATATTTTAGCTGAATTGAATTTTTTTTTAAAAAATAAAAATAGTTTACTGAAAGCATTCTGATAAGTTACCATTTGAATTGGGAAATGGCTTTCTTAGTTAAGGGTAGAAAGCAGGACTTGATAGTAGTCTGCGAGGAATTAGGGGAAGCAGTTCCGCCTACCAGTGTGGTTCCGGAGATAAAACAAATTATCTTGAAGAGTAAATTCTATGACGAAGAAGAAGTCAAAATTTTATTGGAACGAATTATCGAAGACCGACTGAAGCGAGAGAAAGAGGAGAAGGAGAAAGAAGAAAAATTGCGACAAGAAGAGAAAGAAGAAAAATTGCGATAAGAAGAGAAAGAAAAATTGCGACAAGAAGAGAGAGAGAAGATAGAATTAGGAAAGAAGATAATGATAGACAAGAAAGGTTGGCTAAGGAGAAAATGCAATATGAACTGGAGAACGTCTGGAGTTGACTCAAAGGGAGTCCTTGCCCCAAACGAATAGAGATTTGGTAAGAAGTAGTCCGAAGATTCAATTGACCCAGATAACACCTAAGTTTGATGAAAAACAAGATGAAATGGGCCTTTATCTCATAAATTTCGAAAGAAAAGTTGAAATGGCACAAGTTCCGAAAGACGATTGGACTGCTTACCTGTTAGGTGTGCTACTTGCTGAAATATCTAATCTTTTGGCCAGAGAACCACCTGAAAACGCAAATAACTATGAATTTGTAAAGAGCCTCATCTTAAAAAGATATAAGCTAAACAGTGAAAAACTTAAGCAGTGCTTTTATCGCCATCGGAAAACTCCCGAAAAATCGTGGAGAAATTACTCTCATGAGTTGTCTTGTTATTTCACAGATTGGGTTGAAGATTTAGAAATATCTACGTTTCAACAGCTAAAAGATTTGTTAATAACCGAACAAATAAAATTCCGGGTTCCAGACGATATTAGAGAACATTTTCTAGATAGATGGATAAAAATGAAGACTCCCTACGAATTGGCAGAAACCATAGATGAGTATGAGAGCATTAGAGAGAGTTTTAGAAAGAAAGAATACCCACAGAAGACAAATAAATCGCAGACAAATGATAATGAGGGTTATCAATTCAAGGAACCTGCAGAGGAAGTGAAGAAAAACCAGTGGGGGAAAAAAGATCCACATGTGGAAAAGCAACGAAGAGGAGTTCGAAAGAAGACGTCAACGTCGCTGCTATGAGTGTGGGTCGCCTTCGCACCTGAGACCTCAGTGTGATAAATTGAAGAAAGTCGAATATGTGGCCTCTAGTGTTACTTCTAGATATGAAGAAGGTCTGGCGCCATATATTAGTCGCGAGGGAAGGTAAATGGTGTGGAAATGCCAATACTCTGGGATACTGGCTCGACCGTTGACTTGATTTGCCAGAAGTATGTCAAGCCCACGATGTATAAAAAACGAGAATGTGTGGATCAAAAGTCCATTAGAAGAGGATATGAAATGCTTGCCTTTAACAGAGGTAGAACTAAAATGTGACTTAGGCCATATAGTTACTAAAGCTGCTGTTCTTAGAAACTCATTAGACAACGGAATGTATTTGTTGGGCAACAAAACAGCTGCAATGCTTAAAGAAGTCAAGCAGAATGAGTTTGCCAAGATTCACCAGGTGAATGCAGTTCAAGATAGAGCTCAAAAGAAAATTTCCGAAGATAAGTCTCAAAGCCCAGAAATGCAACAAATGGATCCGGAAGATGTGCCTGATCAGGATAGGCTTGAAGAGCAGACGGAGGAAGAGGAGATTTTGCCTATGGCAGATTCCCTACATTCGGAGCTCGGACTTATGAATTTATCTCCAAAAGAACTTATTGAAGAGCAACCACAAAGTGAAGAACTGAAATCATACTCTCAAGAGGCTAGAAGTAACTCAAGCTCTAAGTCTAGATATGTACTGAACAATCAGGATTCATACTTCAGGAAAGAAGCCAAAAAGAAACAAAAGATTCAGTCTGACAAAAAGCGACAGTTAGTCCTTGGTGACGAGGTGTTGGTGGTAGAAACTTCTAAACCAATCGAGCGTAGGCGTGCTTCTAAACCAAATGTGTTTCTAAACCAAACGTGCGTGGGACCTGGAACTGTTATACAACAACTGTCAGGCACGAACTATGTTGTAAAGTTTCCTGAGAAAGACGAAAGTCATAAACATACTCAAACCGTACCTTAGCCAGCAGAAAACATAATTTGACATGCTTGCAAGAATTCTAAGAAGAAATATATACCTAGGCTTCCTCCGATACAAAACTCAAACTCTTTTGAACTGTCAGAAATTTTGGGAGGGGTTTTCTTAAATGCTCGGCTATCTAAGTTAGAAGGAAACTTCATCAAAATGCTGACAGCCTTATTCGTATTTCATAAAAATGATTTTGTAAACTATATTCTATTTCTTTTCTTTTTTACATATATAATGTATTGTAGAATTTAATTAATATAACTTATATCTACTTAGTACAGGCACTAGAGGTTCAGTTAAGTAGGTACTAGTAGGACATTGGCCTTAAAATGTGTACTTAAGACTTTGAACGAGTGACTGTACAGAAAACTTTCCTCTTCGAGAAAAGTTTTCCTCCGGGAAGGGAGGAGTCTGTAGTGAAGTGACTTTCTCAAAAAGAACAATATTTTTCGTAATGACTGACTTTAATAATTGAACTGTAGTGAATTGAAGAATGTATAAAATTCGTAGTTGCCTTGTCGACCGTTTGGCAGAACTTACGGAGATTGTGACTGTTTAATATCTTTTGTGCTGGATCTTACAGAATTCTACCGTTTTGACTTGTACGTTTGTGTTTGTCCTAAATAAAAAAATGTCTCGTCCTAAGAGCAGTTCTTCAAACACAAAATAGTACAATAACAAAACTAAACATCATATAAAGTTTATATATATTTTTCATTTTTGTCAGACAAAATTATTACTTATATTTTCAACCAAAGTCTTATTGGAATATAAAACTGAGGATTCTTTTATTTTACAGAGGAAACATAGGTGGTTGAAGAATCACTTTTATTTTATAAAAATCAACTTGGCATATATTATCCATTTCAGGACATTTAAAACATTTTCCATCGATTCTTTTTTCAAACTGAATTGTAAGCTCGTCAGAATTTTGTTCTTGTACCTTTCCAACAAATGTTCTTATATTCAATTTTTCCAAAATATTCGGTAAGAACCCAGTCATGTACTTTTGTGACTCCCGAGATTTTCTGAAACAATTACTTGGTCTGTTTCTGTCTACTTTTTGTATTATTTACTTGGGTCACATATCCCCAATTGACTTGGGTCATGTATCCCTAGTTGCACTTACTTTTTTTGCTTAACACCATAACAAAGTATTTTGCAAATAAATACATTAAAACTATTATGCACGTTATCATAGCTAAAAGCACGAAAAAAACAAGTAACTAATTGAAAAAATATTTCCTTTAAACCAAAAAATGTAGACCGAAAAATCTTATGGTACCAAAAATTACTTTTAGTGCATTAAAACGTGTTTCTTCGTATAGCTAAACACGTACGGAATGATTCAGTTGTTTTTTTTTCAGCATGTTGTCAGCTGACTGAAAGAAAAAAAAGTGATGCCACTTTCAACTTATAAAACTTTTCCAATGTTGAGAAAAAAGCGTGGGTCATGTATCCCTATCGGTCAAATGTCCCTAGTTTCCCCTACTGTTATCGAGGCAAAATTACAGCATTACATTGCATTTACTCTTGAATAAATTTTTAGGCACAATTCGCATCTTTTATTTTCCCTGTACTACTTCAATGTCAGCACTGTGCGTACTACATCACCACTAATTCCAAATATTGTTTTCCCGATAATGTGTCCCTTTCCAGAATACATTCACATACGCCCCACATAGAAATTATTAAAAATATATATAACAAGGGTCAAATCTTCACAAATACCTCGCAGCCAATAACAATCCAAGTAAATAACTTGCAGTAAGAATTTAGCTGTACACGAATTCCCAGTGACTCCATTTCGAATAATATCTTTTGAATAAATTATAACACTAATTTTTTCAAAACTACATTTGTTAAAAAAAAGCTAATGATCTTGTTTCACAAGGGATCTGACAACAGCTCCACGGTCTTGTTTTCCTTTTTATCGAATTACTTTTGCTTTGGTATTCATAATTGAGAACTAAATTAACTTATTCTTAGAAAACTCAATTTCGAATATCAACAGAAGTAATTCGAAACAAATGAAAACAAAACCGCAAAGAGCTGTTGCCAGATCCCACATGATACAAGCCCACTTTAAAATGCATATGAAGAATTTAGTAAAATTATAACCCAATTTATTTAGTAAAATTGTCTCAAAATGAATTTTACTTCACCATGTTTTTAATCTTTTCATTTAACTAAAACAATTTGTTTTATTGAAAAAAATAACTGAATTTCATCATTGTTAAACTGTAAGTTTGGGTTGCTCTCAGCACTACATGAAAGTTGTAATATACCTAGCGCAAAATTCTCCTGCAGATGTAATGCAAACCATCTCAAGGTCAGAAAATGACTCACCCTCCCTGGCCAGGGCTTCTTGGGGGGACTTCCGAGGCACATCCTCGCACGGTGGCGCCGGCTGGTGGTGCTTTTCATCCGGATCAAACAACCTGAAATGCCATCCAATTACTGAATGGAGGATAAGCTCAAATGGGACCAGCAAATAAGTCTATTTGGATGACGAAATTCTTCATATTTATTGTATTGACACTTTAACTCAAATTATAATTCGACATAAGATGAAAATTAAATGGGGGCGATGGATCAGATTTACTGTCCTCCTTGGTGCGATTATTTCGGATTTTTCGATAAATAATTTTTTCTGGCAACCTGTCTGACTTGAACTGATGATTCGAATTCTATGACTTGGCACTGATGAAGTTTTCCGTCAACCCTATTTTTAAAAAAATTGGCAAAAATGCGGACTTTGATTTTGGAGAGTTTGCCAAAGGGGACCGTACCTCTACTGGGGGCGATAGGTCAACCTAAAAAAAGGGGCGAAAGGAAGTACTGCTATCAAATTATTTATTTTGTTTATAAGTGCAAACCACTGTTGGAAATCTGAGTGCACCGACAGTGGATCCAACTGAAAGGATGAAAATGCGGATACATTACGTACATTCATAAACCTAAAAACAAGTCCACTTGACTAGCGTCTCAGGAGCTGATTATCTAGAGCAACGTTAAAACGCCCGATGGACCAGCTGAACCTTAAACCGTACCGCCCAGGTACGAGGCGAGGACGATCCTAATTACAGTTCTGTGAGGCACAATCAACTGACTGAACAACCAGACATGAATTTGAAAAATAACTGTTGCTTTTTAAATAACTGTATCTAACTAACTAACTGTAAGCCAACTTTTGGGCCACCCTACTGTTCATAAACAGTAAAGTTTAGTTAAGGCCAGTGGTTGACTATTTAAAGAGCTGTGTTTTGAGATATTTTTGTAAAAAGTTTTTCGAATCTTGCAACAAGACAAAAATGGAGTTCAACTTGCTTCTCAATTATTACGACAATCAACTGTTTGCTAAGCGTAATTTATTCGAAAATTATGTTGCTGTTATTATACTTGCTTGTCATTAAAAGTCTTGTCAAGTACCTATTTCTTGATCAGATTATTTCATTTATCAACAATAGGTATTCCAGCAACTTTTCTGTCAGAAATTTTCGGTAATATTTTAAATGTGATGGTATCTTTTCTTTTATTACAGTGTGCCGCTCCTAAAGAGGGGCCTGACCGGTACTGTAAGCTATTTTAAAATGCCTAGTTATTTTTTGATGTATTTGGTATGGACAGTATTTGGACACAGACGTCAATGGTCAACGTGCCGAAGGGAGGAGGAGGGTGAGAGAGAAATGGTTCAGATAACGTTTTCAGAATTAAGAACGAGAGAAAGCAGAGGTCTTACCGGTGTATACGCTCTCCCATCCAGTTTTCCAATTTTACTCACTTTACACACCTTTCCGATCTTAACAAACACCGTCCGTCAATTGTTTGGTATATACGGCGTTGCCACATTAAGTTACAAAAAATAATAATACTATTCTTCGTTATTAGTTATTTAATTTTTTTTATAAATTGGGTTGATACAAATGGGTTATGTTTAATAAAGTTTAGTGAACAAAACGTTATTAAATTAAAAACGTTCATAAATATTTCATAAAATATCAGAGGATTCGGAAAACCAAAGCAATATTCATGAACGAAATATGGATTTTACAAGTCCCCTCAAAAACAAATTCCAAAAAACAATACACCCGTCAGAGGTCGCTGAACAAGAAAATACAGTTGTCTACACAGCGTCATAAATAGAATGGACTGCTCATTCAATAGAAAAATGTCCTCAACATGAAAAATCGCCAAGAGGAGAAAGGTTGCTTTATATGGCAGTTTATCGCTACCGTTTCATTAAAACTATGCCAATTGTCGCCGGACCTAAACACAGGTATGGTAGGTTGGCAAACCAAAATGTTGACTCGCATTATTTCCAAGTCACGTGGGTTTGCCAAATGCGGATTTTAATGTATTTCGCAGATTTTAGCTTTTTGCTGCTGTGTATAAAAAATATTTGCTTCCATTCGATTTATCTCTGTTAAATGCTTAATTTTTGTGCAGTTTATAAAATGTAAACAGAAATTAAAAAGGGATCTGGGATACTTCACATATGCATATTTATAGGGCATATTTATAGTAATCTTATTCCTAAAAACCTATACTTTGAAAGAGTTAATATTCTATATCTATATTTCCACGTGATTTGAACTTTAAGTTCAGGGATTATTTTCTTCATAAATGTATTCTTTAAAAATTCTAATTAGCCTTCTGTGCCGCATACATTGATCAGATCCACGATTAAATTTCTATAAAACAGAATGTTTAGCTTTTTTTTATTAAAATAGCTACAGTAAGATGCCAAAAGTAGCAACCTTTTTCACCGAAATAGCAATTCATTTTTGTTCCTTTCGAAACTTCTTTTTCATTCCTCTAGATTGTCAGCCTCATATGTTCAAGTCGTTGTGGAAAAACTCGCCAAATGGCACACCACGCAGTCACGTGACTGCGACCACCCATGAGGGGATCGTTTTTAGGTTTACCAAGCAGTCCATTCTATTTCATGTCTCTGTTCTCTGATCTACACTGGCGATGGCAAATAGCTGAGCACGAGCAGTTAAATCCTTTGAAGCACATGATCAAAACCAGAGACGTTAAATAGATCTATAGGTCTATTTATGTCTATGATCAAAACACGCATGATAGTGCAATCGCCGTTGCTGTTCGCTTCCTTTATCATCACCAATTTTTCAGAAAACGAACACCCCTTTAAAGTAGTTGTTTTTCAAATAAAACACCGGTTTTCACTTTAACCGGTTCAATCTCAAAACTAGTGTTTGCCTTTTTAAAAGTTGGAATGATTTACGTCACGTAAAAAGAAGCGGGGCATTTAGTGGGGCGCCGATCTCTTCTTCCCAACCAATGTAATAAAATAGACAATGCGGTGGAGGAACAAAAGGTTAATTTCCCCCAGTACTTTCTAAATGGTATGTGCTTTCTTTTGTATAGTTAACATTCCATAGGATAAAATTAAGAGGTGACATTCCTGCACTGACGATCTAAGTTTTACACCAAGTCATTTTTTATAGAACTTGTTTAAAAAATTTCATGAATATATTTCCCGAATTAAATGAAAGATTCTCATTCATTTGTTTTGTGTTGTATGTTTATCTTTCTTTCATGTGGTATTTGTTTTAGTATATTACTAAAGAAACAAAAGTGGAAAAAAGAAGTTTTTATTTATGTTTATCCATTAAACAGGGTGACCAGACTTTGTTTTTCAACTTTTGGGTATATATTATATATATTGTGCAACTGGCTTACGTTTCTTTTTTTCATAGTTTTCGCAAACAAAAACAACGTAAATATGATTTATGAAAATAAAATGATGATTTCATTTTCAAATCACTGAAGCAAATCTGGGATTACCCAAATCTGGTCAAGTCAGGCGATTACAATATACACTATTGATCAAATGGAAAGTAGCTTTGCACTGAAATAAATTTGTGTTGCTTTGTTCTAAAATAGAAAAAAAAATGCTTTTTGATTTTGTTACTGCAAGTTCTAATTACCATTTCTACCGTCATGTTCAAATTATTTTTTAATTTATGATCAAAACTAAAAAAAAGTGCGCGATTTTAATGATTTGCAACAGCAGCCGAGTGAAGCAACTATCCAAACAATAAACAACATAAGAGCGCTTTCGTTCTCATGCTCCATTCGAAATGAAACTCATTATTATTTTAGGTGGTGTATCTGGAAAAACCATCTGTCCTTTTTCAAAACAAACTGTTTGTAGTGATTGGTTTATTTTAAGGTTGAAATGAATCGGTGTAGGCATGTTTCTTTTTTTGGTTATTTACTCTTTTAAAATTTTATTATTTGGTTGCAAATTAGGAAAAATTATCGTTTATATTTCATTTTGACATTATGCTACTTTTTTGCAGCTCGGCTAGATATCAGGAAGTGTTTAAAATAATCATTAATAAGACGCATATTTGAAAGTAAGAGCTAAATATTACGATTTTGGAGGCTGCATTGTAAAAGATGGTGAAATCTAGTTATGTTAATTAGTCTAGTTAATTAAAATTCGCCAAAAATAATGTCGCAACTATAAGCAGCTAAAAATATATATTTCGAATTAAAATAGTTTAAAGACATTATATACAAGATGGGTATGTGGGGGATTTTTTGTAAGTCACTTTAAAGATTTAAAATGGTGACGGGTTTTGAAACATCATTTTTAAGAATAAATATTAAATTTGTTATATCCACTGAAAAGTTCATATTTTAATGTATATTTTCAAGCAATAAACATATTAAAATATTCCTAAAAATGCCCAAAATATATTAATTTCGTAACACTATTTTACTTATACTTCATAAAACCTTACTTTAAGTGATTTTAGCGCTTTTATTATATTTATTTTGAACTTAAAAATACCGTTTTACAAATATATGACTATCCTAGAATACTAAAAAAAATCACTAAACTTCTCAAATAACTTCACTTCTCACTTTCGATTTTTGTCCATTGGATGCCGCACGTGCGTCGAGTACGCCACACTGAATTGTTTGAGAGCGAGCTCACAACAATTTACTTTAAATAGGGCATGAGATTTCACTTGAAACCGTTTATATAGATTCTAAACTTTACCATAGAACATATTTTAGCGGGGGGATAAGGGTTGTTAAAAACCCGGTTTTTTTTCATGAAAAACCCAACCCACTTGGGGTTTTGGGTTTTTTTTCAGTATTTTGGATGTGTTTTTCTGGATTTTGTGATTTATTTAGGGAAGTTTTAATTATTTATCTATACATTACAATTTTTAAAACTAACAGAACATCTTGAGAGAGATAATCAGGAATGATGTAATTTAAATTAGAACAATTAAAAAATAATTACATATAGTTGTTAGATAAATGTATATTTAAATTTATAAATGTATTGTGTAGAACCAAGTATTTTTTGTCTGTGTAGGTGTAAAATTATATAATCCAGAATGTTGTAACAATAGAAATTTAAATTAGAATTTAAAAAAATGTATTTGTTACATTTAATTGTTAAATAATTAGTATAAATTTGTAAATGCATTTTAAATATTGAAGGTACAAAAATGTAAAAAATATATCCAGAATAATACTAAAATATTAATTAAAAATGATATGAAATGGGTTATTTTTTGGATGTATAAAAAGTTGGTACTATTTTTAATTTTCAATGAAGGCAATTTTAAGTTCAATTGCCCATTTGGGTTTTTGATGGGGGTTTTCAAGTGAATTTTTTTGAAAAAAAAACACCTGGGTTTTTTAGGGTCGGGTAAAATCAAAACCCCGGGGGCGTTTTTTTTTATTTAACCCAAACGTTTATAGTTAAACTATTGAATTATGACATGGAAATAACGAATTTAATTTCAAATGAAAATATTAAAAATACGATAAATACTCATGATAACTAAAATTAACATACCTTCAGGTGTGTTTTGCACTTTTAATCTCTATTTTTTAAAAAAAAATTAAAACGCGCAAAATTCTATGTGACTGTAAAGAGTCAAAATCGCTTTTGAAATGATCCTCCTATGTTTTCTACTTTGAGCGCGCTGTACGGTTAAAATAATAATCAAGCAAAAAAAATATTAGCGGTTTTCAATCTGTTGAAATATCGTCTGCAGGTGCACCAAATATCAAATGTTTATTCAAAGTTTTATTTTTTGACTTTTTGCCACGTTTTGCGACTTTTGCCCCACTGTGCGTCCGTCGTCTAGCCACTAGTTAGCCACTTCGTCTAATCGCAGGGTTGTTATGATTTTACCCGACCCGAAAAAACCCGGGTGGGTTTTTAAAAAAAAAAACCACTTGAAAAAACCAAGTGGACAATTGCACTTACAATTGCCTTCACTGAAAATTTAAAAAAGTAAAAACTTTTTATACATCCAAAAAATATACATTTCATTTTTAATTAATATTTTAGTATTATTCTTAATATATTTTTACATTTTTGTATCTTCAATATTTAAAATGCATTTACAAATTTAAATTTAATGTTTATACTAATTATTTAACAATAGGTAACAAATAAAATTTTTTTAAATTCTAATTTAAATTTCTATCGTTACAATATTCCGGATTATATAATTTTACACATACACAAACAAACAATACTTGATTCTAGACAATACATTTATAAATTTAAATATATATTTATCTAATAACTATATGCAATTATTATTTTTTAATTGTCTAATTTAAATTACATCATTCCTGATTATCTCTCAAGATGCTCAGTTAGTTTTAAAAATTTTAATGTATATCTAAATAATTAAAACTTCCCTAAATAAATCACAAAATCCTGAAAAACACATCAAAAATACTGAAAAAAAACCCAAAACCCAACCCCGGGTTTTTAACAACCCAGTCTAATGGGCTTGTTTCAACACTTTGTCAAAGAAAACAAAACAACCAATGAAATCGCAATTCGGAGCGCGTGACGTTATAAAAAAAACCGATGAGCTTGTTTCACCACTTTGTCGAGGTCAAAGAAAACAAAAAAGCCAATGAAATCGCAGTATAGAGAGTGTGACATCATAAGAAATATATATTCCCATTGAATTAACCATTTCTGTTTAGACGCCAACAAACGGACCTGACCCTCTATTTTAGTTATACTTTGAGGAGATTTGAGTTTTTCTTTTGTAACTATGCTTTTTATAAGTTTAGTTTTTAGATTAATGGCTTACTTCCATGAACCCACGAACGGCGCAACATGCCCGTTAACAAAAGTAAAAAGTGATTATTTTAAGCTCCCTTTCTTTATCATAATCACTATTAATTTTCTTAGCAATTATTGTGTCTTCAAATAAAAGATCTATAATTTGCAGGTTTCTATTTCAGATTATAAATAACTTGCTTAAAAATGGTTGTATCATGTGTCAATAGAGGGCGCAGAGTATCACCTAAAAAGAAACTTGGGGGAATAAATTAAAAAGTTTTGCGTCGTTGAAATTTTAGAGGCTTGTTTCAACACTTTGTCAAAGAAAACAAAACCAATAAAATCGCAGTTCGGAGCGCGTGACGTTATAAAAAAACCAATGAGCTTGTTTCAACACGTGTCAAAGAAAACAAAACAACCAATGAAATCGCAGTATGGACTATGGAGAGCATGACATCATAAGAAATATTCCCATTGTAAGTTAATTATTTGTTATTTATTTTCTTTCTACATAATTTTTTTGTAACAATAGTTTGACGAAGCTTATTAATAAATTTCCTCAACTTCCCGATATACCGGAATTTAAATAACAATGGGGTTGTTTCACGGAGGATCTGGCAATAGCTCTGCGGTTTTGTTTTCATGTCTCTCGAATTACTGTTGTTTTGGTATTCTATTCGGGAGTAAGTTTTCGAAGAGAATATTTTAGTTGTTAATTTTTTAAAATTCCAACTTCTTTCATTGCAAGTTTTCCTTGATAAATGATTAAAACAACCAATAGCACAGCGAGAAGTTGTAATTTTAAAAAATAACAACTAAAATAACTTATTCTTAGAAAACTCAATTTCGAATATCAACAAAAGTTGGTTGGTACATGAAAACAAAACCGCAGAGCTATTGCCAGATCCTCCGTGAAACAACCCCATTGATTAATTTATTTGAAAAAGTATATATGTATACTACATATATTTAGAAAAATAACGTAATAATCTTTTTTCTCTGAATTCACTTTTAAACAAATGTCCCGTTAATTATTAAAATTTGAAATGTTAAAACTTAATTAATTTCACCTAGCATTAAATTTTCCTTGCGTATTTTTCATGTCCCTACAAGATTCTTATGAATTTGTGCTAATTTTTTTATTTGGTAGTCAATTCTTTTCAAAGTCAAGGTTTTATTTGATACATTTTTCAATTCTGCTGAAAATATTTTTCAAAATAAAAAAAGTCATTTTCCTTAAAATAAAACTTAAATAATCAAACGAAGAGCGTAGAAGAACGTCCTATAAATATGTAACAAACATTGTAACGTAATCTGTCACTTAGCCCACTTCCACACAGCATTTTTGTTCAACAGGTTAAAAGACGTTAATTCTATCTATATTAGGATAAATAAAGGTATACAGGAAAGTTTTAACTTTATAAAATATTTTGGGGCATTGCGATCCGAGCTGTAGTTCGTCGGCAATTAATAGATAGATCACTTTTCCGCGCTTGTTTTTGGATGAAAATAGCGGGAAAGAAGAGACCTATCGCACCTGGAGATTTTTTGTTATGTGTTCGCAGCTGCGGCGGCGGTGTAGTTAAATTTGAAGTGGAAAGGTGGCGATGCGATTTTAACGATTTTTTTTTGCTATTTGTGCTAAATTGTCCAGCTTTTTTTTTAAATTTGGCATACTTTGAATTGAGGAAAAGGGCTGCATAAAAACGCGATGAGGTGATTGGATCAACAAATAATCCTCGGCACATTTCCTACGCACAGACAAAACAACAAAAATCATTTTCGATCATTGGTTTAATTTGGCGCCGTTATCGCTGTACTTGGCTGGTTACATTTTAGTACTTTTTTTCTAGTTTTTTTATTACTTAATAGAAAACTTTTTAAAAATAAGAAGCAATATTAAAAAAAAGTTAATGAAATTGTCAACCAAGGTTGGAACTTAATTTATTTGTTTCATTTAAGTGTAATTAACGTTCGTCTAAAAATTGTAGAACAGTTTCGGTGTGCTCTTCGGTGTGCTCGGGGAGAGTAAAACCGTTACTAACGTACCGTTAATGTTGAAATCGGTTATTAGTTTTGGTATTTTTATTTTATTGGAAATTTCAAAGTAGTATTTAAACAATATATTATTTATGTCTGCGATTTAATCATTTACACTAAATTATATTAAATTATATTAATTATAATTAATTTAAATTATATTAGCTTTCCTTTCTTGTGCAATTGAAACACATGCTTCTACCTGAACTTTCATTAGATGCCATAGTTTAGCGAAAAAACCTAACACGAAAGCAATAAAAAATAAATACGAAAGAAAAATATTTTTTAAAAATACAAAAACACACCATACTAAAAAATTTAATGAAAAATATCAAAAGCTAATGTAAAAAGTTAAAATTTAAACTGAACGAGACGGAAGATATCGTGTACAATAAGCATTGCAACTTAATTGAGAGAGATCTCTATTTAGTATTTGCGAGAAACCCAAGTGAACGAAATTGCCCATTTGAAGAATGTTGTTTATACGAACCTCAAAATTTATGAACATTTGGGACCTTGGTGAGAGTGGTGAAAGAATTATTCGCTTCAGAAGTAAACCGATGCAGGTCATACCTGACTTCGTTTTCCCGCTAAAAGAATATTTTACTTTATACTTTTTATCCAGCATTTATCTTCCAGTTTCAGGACAAAAATGGATCAAGTAAATATCTAATCAGAAATATTTTTATCAGAAGTTCAGAATAACGCAAAACCTCCAGTATTTAGTCTAAATTCATCACCACGTTATCCACCCAATGAAGGGAAGATCTAAGTGAACCCTGCTCAACCTGCTAATTTTTTTACAAAATGTTTTAATTTAGATATTACAGTTTCGCAAACTAGCAGGCCAAAATTGTCAGGCCAGCTTCATATGCGATAATAGCGGAAAAATTCTTAAATCTGCACTCTTTAACTCTTACATTCATAAAATGTGGTTAAAGTATTCTTGTCAATGATAATAAGTTTTATTATTTCCTTCCGTAATTATAAAAAAAAATAAGTAAAAAAAATTGCAAAACGTATTCGTTAGTTTCAAATCCCATTAGAAAGTATGGAAAAATAAGGCTGTTGATTAATGTTTTATTCTAATAATAGTATTAGGAAGACTCGTGGTTTCAAATTTTAACAAAGCAAAAGGTTTCACATTTTCCCGCTGTACTTTAATAAACATTAATGGATCAGCGGCAGCAACACTGCAATATAGATATATGTATAAAGTATTTTTTTTTAAATTCAACATTCTAATATGCAAGGCTAAGTATCGTTACATTTATGTAAAATCTATACCTAAATTCAAAATAAAAATAAGATCTTGAAGATAAGATTTCTGTTTCATAGAAAGATTCACAATTCATCTACGAGACAGTAGGACATTCCACCGGGGCCTCCGAGAAGAAGACAGGAGAAAATAGTAGACAGCGGCGCTGATCGCTACTGAGCGAGGAAGAAACAAAGAATTAAAAAAAGGCTCTTTTGTATCGTTGATTTGCTATTTCTAGATCAGTCGAAGAACAAAACATAAGAACCTGTTTAAAACTTGAATCAATATTAACTTTTTTACATAAAAATATTTACATCTTGTACATCATGAAGGAATTTTTAAGGCCAAATTTTCTCATTTAATTAGGTAACATTAATATAAACTTCTCAAAAAATCCCGTGTATCTTATTTTAATTATATTTCTTACAAACTGTAGATTAAAGCCTGTATCAAATTATAAACGGATCGATTATTACCAGAAAGTAAATAACAGGTTACTTATTTTAATTCATTACAACACCTATAAATTTGCATTTAATTTCCTTAGTTTCGGTTTTAAGTTTTTGTTTTTACTCGGTATGTTACGATTTTCGTGGGTTCATTTTTCATTTCAATAATAGAATAAAAAATGTTAATTTATTTAGTTTAAGCAGAAAATTGTGAATATTCTTTTAAAAAATAATTTTAAGTATTTTTTATTTTTGTAAAAGCTTACCATACAAAGCAACACGAAAGAAAATGTGGATTTCCCAGATATTTATCTGTATCAATAAAAAAAGAAACAAAAAAACATCTGCTCCGGCAATTTGCAACATTAAAACGAAATAACGTTAGAAAAATCGTCAAAGTCTGATGTTATAGCAACCACTTTAACTTTTTATTTGGACGTTTGATACCCGTATAAAACATATTAGTACAGTTTAGAAAGGATACGATAAATTTTATCATGTAAGATTTTGCCAATTTTAAATCTAGAAAAACTTTTGAAGAATTTTGCGCCTTTTTATCGCAATTTTACGATTTTTTACGGGGGGGGGGAATTATGTGATACTTGACGAGCCCCCCCACAACTTGACAGTATATAAAAGCACTATATAAAGTCAATGAATGCAACTTCATACTTCTGGTATGATACATCCCTACAACTTACCTCTATTTTTATAAAACTATTTACAATTATAATTTTAAAGTGCTTAAATTTCAAATCCAATTGACCTCTAAAATCTTAAAGTTTTCTATCATTACATTTAAAAATTCTTAATGGAAAAAAAGCATTTTTTTTATGTAAACTAATTATTAGGGATGCACCGAATATTCGGTTACTATTCGGTATTCGGCCACTTTAGCCGAATATTCGGTTTGGCCGAATAGCTTAACTAACTATTCGGCCGAATAGTGAAATTTAAAAATTTCCAATTTTCTTCAAGTTATCATCTTATAAAACGTCGAAAAATTCCCATCAGGACTTGTTTTCTTTTATAATAGACTCAAATTCTTAAGTTTTAGTTATTTATAATGTTAAATCAAGCTTTAGGTACTCAAGTTATATTAAATAAACATGTCTCTTTGTTAACAGTTACAATGAGTGGGCTTTAAAAAAACATAATCTAATTATATATATATATATATATATATATATATATATATATATATATATATATATATAATATATATATTATATATATATATATATATATTAATATATATATATTATATATATATATATATATATATATATATTATATATATATATATATATATATATATATTATATATATATTATATATATATTATATATATATATGTATATGTTATATGTATATGTATATATATGTATTTTATATGTATATGTATATATATATATTATATATTATATATGTATATATGTATATATGTATATATGTATATATTATATATGTATATATGTATATATGTATATAGTATATATAATATATATATATATATATATATATATATATATATATATTCACAATTGCAATTTTTTCACCAAAAGATTTTTAAAAAAATATTTTTAATTGTATAATAATATTGTAAGCCATGGTTTTATTATTTTTTTTCTGATTTTCATTCTACACCGGATCCACATACTTCTGTTTTTGTTTTCATACTTTCGTTTTCGTGTTGTGATTTTACCAATTTACACTTTCTAAAATGCTTTATTTAATAACAAACGAGTACTACTTTATTCTGTGTTGCTTCAATTAAAAATTTAATAGCCATATTGTATTAAAATTATTGTGTGATTGTGTACTTATATATGTTTATGTTTAATTGAAATTAATGAATAATAAATACAACTTACTTAGATCCGACAAAAAATAATAATTGGTTTAGGTAGGCCGAATATTCGGCTTAGACTTTGGCCGAATATTTGGTATTCGGCCAAATTTGGTATTCGGTGCCAGTAATTATGTACTTTCAATTTACCCAGTCATTGTAAAATTGTTATTTAAAATTTTTTGCTTCAAAGTTATTTCTAAATTGTATTTTTTTTACATATATATTCATAATTTTTTACATGATTTTAACACTTTAATATTGCTTTAAAATTCATTTTTTTATAAAATTTTAAACATTTAATATTATAGAAATGTAGAATCAAAGGTTTTTTGTAGAAAATATTTTCTTATAAGTCCTGTTTTTGTAAAAGTGATTCGTTGCATGATATCTATTTTTTGTTTAAACAAATTATTATGATTGCAATTATTGAATAGTATATCAAATTATAAAACTAACATAATTTTAAAATATCATTATTACATGATAATAGATAAACCTTTTTAAATAAACTTCAGTAAATCGGTTAACAAGCTTTTTGTATTGCGTATTCAATTTTATTTTTAAAAAAAATTATTGTTGTTGTTCGAAATATTTGAACATAAAAATGCATTAAGTAAATATTCATAAGCATAGATTTTCTTAATATTTGGAATTAATTTAGAAGCAAATTTTTCAGGATCGTTCTTCAGGATAGCCGTTTAAAGTTTTGGTAAAAATTGATATTATCACAAAATCGTTCAAAATGATCCCTGATAAAAAAAATATTTGGCATGGATTTTATGAATACCAAAAAGTATACGTGGTCATGTAATACTTTAAAATGGCATTTTCTGGAATATTTTCTGATAGGTCACTTTTCCGCGTACAAAATCGTTAAAATCTGAGCGCGGAAAAGTGACCTATCTGAAAATATCCCAGAAAATGCAAATTTAAAGTATTACATGAAGTGATCATTTGGAACGATTTTGTGATAATTTGAATTAAAAAAAAAACTTTAAACGACTACCTTAAGAATGGTCTTTTTATCGATAGGTCACTTTTCCGCGCACGGTGTGATATCATGTCCTTTATAATCCAATTAGTCTCATGTCAATCAGTCCCAACCATTTATTATAATTAGATATGGGGGAAGTTTCATTTTTATCCTACCTTAGACAAAAGAAATTTAAAAATAAACAAAAAAAATAATAAGGGAGTAAGAGAATAGAAGTGAATAAATAAAATTAAAAACTATATTTATTTAACAGATTTATAAATAAACGCATTGAAGGTTATTCACACTTTCAAGCCCAAATCCAACTTTATATTTAAAAAGGAAATTTAAGAAATTAAGATAAGGAAAAATGAACAAAAATTAAGTGGAATATAGTGATGAATAATGAAATAATGTCACATTTCTTCCCATGTTGGTTTCATTAGTTCTATTATAGGTATCTCGTCTGAAATGTTTGGAAGATCACTTTTCAAATCTGCACTGAAATCACACTCATCTTCATCAATCCACTGTCATCATCCCTAAAACAAGCCAAAAGTTCTCTCCGCCTGCGAGCAGCAATATGCTTTGGTTTCATTTTCTCAATGATCATGGTTTTTCCGCATACTTTTAATAACGTTAACAACGAATAACGGTGGGGGGGCTGGAGTGTAGGTGTGACATTTCTGGTGTTATTACAATCAATCGAATATTGTATGTGTTTTGTGCCTTAAATTTCCTTTAAAAATTTAGAAATAAACTCGCGAATATTGCACAATGTACGAAAATTGAAAATAAATAAATAAAAAATGATAACGTTATCAAACTTAAACCCTCCCCTCCAACTCTCGATATCCTACTATATCATTTGGCTTACCCCCTCCCCCCTAAAATGTAACGCACAGCCCCAAACGAAAGATATTGATTTGAATGTTTATATATGAAAAAAAATATGTTTATATGAAAAAAAGTGGAAACTTATTATGTTTAAATGACCGAATAATATGTTCATTGACACACAAATCTCAATTAAAAAAAACGTCACATAACACGTTCTTCCATCTATTCAAAATGTTTCAAGTATTTATCAAAAAAATGGATCTTTAATATTCTTTTTTTTTTCATTTAAGTTAATCATATATTGTATCGTGTATATTGTATCGTATTTTTTACATTATTATTTTAAATGTAAACTTTGTTTAAATGTAAACTAATGTGCGCTTATAAACAACTTCAAGTTACAATATATTCGCTAGTATTTTTCTCGTATTAATAAGAAGTGTTTATTTACAATTTATGGAATTAGATTTTTTGTAAATAGTTATTTGTATGTTTATAACTTTTTTTAATTGGTTCGAATATTTTTAATGAAATGTTCAAAAATTTTCGAAAAAGTATAATTATAGTGACATTTAAACCAGCTACATTTATCTGAGAATATAAAAAAAAAACATTTGAAAGCATATTCAATACAGCTGGAGTATCTAAGCTTAGAAATAGAACACAGACTATATAGACGGAAGATTTCGGTTTGGAGACTTTAAGATTGGCGCCGCTTCCAGTCTTGGAGGGGAGGGAAAGAAAGCAGCTTTTTATGTGAAAAAGAAAACATTAAAAAAGGCTGATACATATTTTTTCATATTATTTTTTAGCCACGTGCACTTTTCCCCGCCAATATTCTGTGACTATAGAAATAGAGATCTGCTACGCTAATAGACCCTTAAGCTCACCAGCATATAGAGATTTTGGTATAAGAATTAAGTATTTTTTTTAATTATAAACTTTTTTTTTGTACACGCTTCAAAATGCCCCCCCCCCCCCCCCTCTTTATTTTTTTATGGAAGGGTTTCGTTTATTATATGATGGTTTTTATTTGCGTTGGGTTGGTCTTTTTATCTTAGCGCACGTGTTTCCCCGGAATAAACATTAAAAAAGACTGATATATATTTTTTCATATTATTTTTTAGCCACGTGCACTTTTCCCCGCCAATATTCTGTGACTGTAGAAATAGAGATCTGTTACGCTAATAGACCCTTAAGCTCACCAGCATATAGAGATTTTGGTATAAGAATTAAGTATTTTTTTTAATTAGCGCACGTGTTTCCCCGGAATATCAAAGCGCAATAGGACAAAATCATAGGCATCGCCAAAATAACTGCCGTCCTATGCATCCAAAAATGTCCGACGAATAATACCCCGTGTTGTGGGAGTGCATGTTAAATATGCTCCAAAGTCCCATCGCTGCTTACGATGTCGCCCTTAACGGTTGTGTTGGGTGCCTACTCAGGTGACGGCTCGTCACTGGACTGGTTACGACGCTCGTGGCCAATAGACCTCGTGTAGCTTTACTGCGATGATAATTCAAAACTAACCTAACCTAATTAGATTTACGAAAGAAAATAGCCAATTTTGGCTTTTAAAAGTTTTTTCTAAGGTGTATAAATCTTGTGTAGAATTGGTTCTAGGTGACAGTTATTGTTACAAATTAACCTGTTTGTTGTTAAATACCATTTAAAAAACAAAAAGCATTTAAAGACCAAATTAATCATCAAACACCTCATCACGGGCCGTTATGCCCGATGTCGGCAGTTATTTTGGCGATGCCTGGACCCGAACTCGGGATCTTCAGCTTGCAAGGCGAACACCTTTACCGGCTGAGCTCCCCAGCCCTACCGAGTTGTATGAAATCTGAAGTAGATTGCTTGGCAAAGTAATGCAAATCGAGACCGACCATTATATCAGCTGTTGTGGCAATTTTAACAGGGGCCTATGAGAAAGCCCCTAACTCCTGAAAGGGCCTGGATACAATCGGACAACCCCTCATATCAGAATGGGAAGTGTCAATTGGTATAAAATTTATAATTAACGTAAAAAAACAATCGCCGTTATTAAGGGTGCACCCGTGCAACGCTGGGTTTATAAACCTGCTGAAATATAATTGAGAAATTACGTTTGCTTTTTAAAGAAGACACAATTGAACGCTATCTTTCTAAACAAAAAATGCAAACTATCAACGAATCCTATTTTGGCACATCATTAAAAACTGACTTGTATCACAAAAATGAAACGTGAATTTTATTTGAAATAAGAGTTTTTCGCATGAGATTGAGTGGCATTGTGGTTTAAAAAGAATTTGAATCAGATTAAATTTGATTGTTTATAATTTTTTCTGAGATTTTCAATGTCTTTTTGTTTTGATGCACTGATTTTTTTACGTATCACAGTTATCTGTACCATGTATAGTTTTGGGCTATGAATTTGATGACAGCTTTTATAAAAGATTCCATTTTACGTTATATACATAGCGTGGAAGCTAAAAGTATTAACATTACAACACTTTACACATTCTAAATCCCGTAGAATTAACCAATCCCTACAAAAAATCTGTTTTGAAAAAGGACAGGTGTTTTTTTTCCAGATGCACCACCTAAAGAAACAACTTTCATGCAGTTGAGAAACCTTCCTTGCGTTCCTTCCTTGGCTCTTTATTATCAAAAACTGTCCTCACTTTGCTGCATCTTCGTACTACTAACAGTTTTAAAGCGGGATTAATTTTACCTAGCGTTATTATGATAAAAGTACTTGGTTGGAATTAAAAATTTTAATAGTGATTTAGTATTTTAGCATACCAATATTAATTTCAAGTGCAAATTTGTGAACTAGCAGTAAAATCAGAATCATTAATGTCAATATATTTTAATAGTAATTATGAAAACAATAAATTTGTTTCTATTAATTAATAGGAAAACTGAAAAATTCACAATGTCATTGATATTTTGTTTATGTTTTTCAAAAACCGTGCCGGTTTCTGTTAAAAACGGGTTTTTAAAGGTCGGTTAAAATGGAGCGGTTTTCCCGGGCTAGAAAAAACGTTTTGTGTTCTTTGAAAAACCGCCATACTTTCGAATTAAAAGTTTAAGAGAGAGGGAGAAACTTAATTTTTTTTGTATTTCCAAACCAACCAGTACAATGATTCTATCGTATTCTAAGTTTAGAATGATAAATAAGCTGCCGGTGAAACTAAATAATCAAGAGAGGATGAAGTTATCTTTTTTTTTTAGTTGGCTTGAAATATTATATAATAACATTTAATCATTTAAGATATTTATTAATTTTTATACTGTTTTTTTTATTTCAAACTTTTAATTTGTGAACTACCAGAAAAATCGGAATCATAAATGTAAATATTATATTTTAATAGTAATTACGAAAAAAAATAATCATTTATTTCAATTTATTAATCATTTATAATAATTTTTTCTATTAATTAATAGGAAAACTGAAAAATACGTAACACTTTTCAAAAACCGAGCCGGTTTCTTAGAAAAACGGGTTTTTAAAGGTCGGTTTTCCCGGGTTAGAAAAAGTTTTTTCTTTCAAAAACCACCATTTCTTCGAATTAGAAGTTTAAGCGAGCTCTCTTATTATTATTCGAAACTTTAGTATTTTTTACCTTTTTTTTTGTCTGCGTGCGTCTCCGTAACGAACCCCAAGGATTGGCTCTTGAGTTTTGAAAAATTGCCGCTTTCGT
>JAFNEN010001260.1:0-42158 GCA_019343175.1 Oedothorax gibbosus
TTAATTCTCATATTCTAATAGTTCTCATTCCATGTGTACCACTACCACAGTATTTTGGAGATAACGATGCAAAAAAAATATAATCTGAAAGAATCCTAGACTAGGGTCACCTCGATTTTGTCGTCCAATACCTGTACAGTTTTGTAGAGAAATCAGCACTAGCTGAATTTACTAACACGTAGGGAATACTTAGAACTAAAAAAAATGTTGTAATTTTAGCCTAAATTAGTTTAAATAAGGAAAAATAGGGCTTCATAGTTTTAAAAACATGTAAAATTAGATGTTTTTAGCTCATTGGAAAAATTTCAGAGTTTAAGCCATGTTTGTACCACTTTTGTCATTGTGCACCCTTAAAAATCATTTGGCATTGCATCCTACTATTTGTTTTGTGGGAAATTTTAGAGGTTTTGTAATAAAATTTACTTATTTATTATTTTTCTACAGTTTGCCCTGACACTGAGCTAAGTTTCTATCTATTAAATGAAATAAGTATTAGAGCAAAAGCTAGTTTTGGTTTGGTTTTGGCCGTCATGTGTTTGAATTTTGTGTACTTTTGGTTTCATGTGTTCACTTCAGTTGATAAATTCTGATTGTTTTTAATGTTATAAATTGAACTGATATGAAATAACCATTTCAGTAAACTGAAGTGATTCAAAGAATCTGTAATGCTATATATATATGCGAGTTGTAAGTTGTTTGGTTGATTTTTGAATAAAGGTTTGTCCATGCACCATTAATAAGTTTATGCAAGGAAAACAATTATTTTACTGGAAACAAAACTTGGCAATTTTAATAACTTTCGTTTTGTTAATGCATGCAAATATAATTTTCTTTCGATGCTTCCGTAACTTGTAAATAACTTATTATATGGAATTTAAACAGCTTTTCAGCTGTATCTTTTATCAAACTTCTCAATTCTTCGAATATGTCGTTATATTTGCTACAGTTTCTCTGTCGTACTCTTCAGTATATTTTGTATTATTTAAATATAATTTTCTTTCGATGCTTCCGTAACTTGTAAATAACTTATTATATGGAATTTAAACAGCGTTTCAGCTGTATCTTTTATCGAACTTCTCAAATCTTCGAATATGTCGTTATATTTGCTACAGTTTCTCTGTCGTACTCTTCAGTATTTTTTAAAATGAAGTAGACCGTTATAATAATCAATAAAAATTAAAAGCATATTAGTTTTCTTGGAAAGATAAGCATCAGATTAAATGAAGCAATATAAACGGTTTGGTTTAATGGATTATAAATATAATGTGGGAGGCATGGAACGATGACTCAGGAGATGATGAAATGATGTTTATATATGATTACAGTATGACTATGATGATCACGTAAATGCAGATTACAAAGAGTTTATCAGTTACTAGTCCGTCGATTACAGACGCCGGTTGACCGCAGCCAACGGGTTGCTGAATGGCGATGCTTTTGCCACCCTGCGAAGGAGATGCAGACACCTCGGTGTACTAACATATTCTGGCTTCTTTCTCCTCGTTACCGAATGGCGATGTCCCTGCGCTGGAAGTGCCGTGAGCGGGGAGTCGGCAGTGCTAATCCCCACAATCGGCCTTCCTGACTTTATGACGTCCCGGCATAATTCCAATCTCCAGATGACCCTGTGGCAATAGATTAAAAAAAAAAAAAAAAAAAAAAAGGGGAAAATGTCTATATACAATGATACAAGGAGTGCCTCTATTGTTGTAAAACTTCAGTCCACGGCTTCATGTGGTCAGCAGCGGTGGAAGTTTTTTTTGGTCCATCATGGATCCCTACTTTTTCGACGTTGTACCGATCCTTCGGTTTCACCTTCGTTACTTTGTACGGGCCGAAAAATCTTGACCGTAGCTTTAGACCTGGACCACCTTGTGTCCTTTGTATTGCCACCAGATCATCTTCAGCATATGTATGCGCTTTTTTTCTTTTCCGGTTGAATTGGCGCATATTTTCTGCCTGTATCTTCAAAATATTCGCCTTTGCCTCGGCGCGCAAACAGTCTCTGTCGTCTATGATCATTCTTTCATTTACTTCTTCCAGAATGTCCATGATATGTAGGTCGTCTTTGTGTCTCATTTTTACCCCCGTCATCAATTCGAACGGTGTATGCCTTGTTGCACGACTTTTAGTGCTATTCATTATTCTTTGAACCTCGGGAACATAACTGAACCATTTCTTCGGTTCGTCTCTTGAGAGCTTGGCTAGCACAGGTGCAATTGTTCCGAAGATTCGTTCTATCTGTCCATTACCTCTTGGGATCCCGGTAGTGATCAGAACGTGTTCAATTTTTTCCTCATTGCAGAAATCCTTGAATTCTTGTGACGTAAATGCCGATCCTCTGTCACTGATAATCCTTAGTGGTGACCCAAACGTTGTCTGCTGTAATTTCAACTTATCGATGGCATTTTTTGCTGACGTGGTCTTAACCGGGTAAAACCAGGCAAATTTCGTAAAGGCATCTATCACTGCAAATATATGGACGTAATTCTTCGACGTAGATGGTAAAGGTCCTATGAAGTCTATGTGATATGTGCTGAAAGGGGTTTCTTCTTTTGGAATGGGGTTAAGAAGACCCTCTGCTTTGCCTTTTTTCCTGTTGACTAAGATGCATTCCACACAATTGGCTATGACATGCTCAATTTGTTTTCTGGCCTTGGGTATAAAAAATTCTTGTTTTAGGATTTCTTCAGTTTTGGCAACCCCAAAATGACCTTTTTTGTGAGTTTCTTTGATGATATCAAATTGCATTGACTGAGGTACTACCATTAAATTTCTTCCTTCTATTTGTTTGTACAAAATTCCTCGTATTACAACGTGGGTGTTGTCAGCTCCTTCTTCAATAAGTTTCTTTATGGTTCCCACATAATCGTCTTCAGTTTGTGCAACTTCTATCTTATGCGTGAGTTCAGTTTGAGATCTTGTGATTACTAGTACGGTGTCCCTGCTCAATGTATCCACATGCTTCATCTGTTTCCCTGATCTGTGGATCAATTCGTAGTCGAACTCTTCAAGCATTAGTGCCCACCTGGCAATCTTAGGAATTATGTCCTTTTTGCTCATCGTTTTCTGAAAAGCGTCGCAGTCAGTGATGATCTTGAATTTTGATCCTAGTAGATATACTCTGAACTTCTTCAGTGCTTCTACAACAGCTAGTATTTCCAATTCGTATGACCCATACTTTTCTTGTTGAGTATTCGTTTTCTTGCTCATGTAGTAGAGTGGGTGCAACACGCCTTCGTGGTCTTGTTGTAACAGCACGGCCCCAAATCCATGGCAGCTAGCGTCGGTATGAACTTCCAGAGGTGCTCCCTGTCTAAAGATGTGGAGAACTGACTCGCCAGTCAAACAGTTCTTGAGTTCTTGGAACGCCTTTTCTTGTTCATGCTTAAATTGAAGCTTCACGTTGTCTCTTAATAAATCACTTAACGGCTTAGCAATGCTCGAATAGCCGGGGATAAATTTTCTGAAGTAAGATGAAAGTCCAACAAATCTTTGCACTTGTTTTACTGTTTTTGGTGTTGGGTAGGCTTGAATGGCTTTTGTTTTAGCTGGAGACGGTTTGATTGTCCCGTTTTCAATAACATACCCTAAGTACTCGATCTTCCGTTTCAAAAACTGGCACTTTTTGAAATTATTTCTAGTCCATATTCAGCTGCTACTGCAAAAACACGTTTTAACTTTACTAACCCTTCTTCTTCGTTTTGGGAAGGCACAATAATATCATCGAGATAAATTAAAACTGTTTTATCTCTGATCAAATCCTTAAAAACGTTGTTGATAAATCTCATGAATACAGATGGTGAGTTGCAGATGCCAAACGGAACTACTTCGAACTCGTAAGCGTTGTTTCTTGTGCGAAAAGCTGTGTATTTCTTCGAGTCTGGATGCATGTTCACGTGAAAATATCCATTTTTCAAATCCAGGCACGAAAATACCTTCGCTTGTCCCAGTTCATCGATAATTTCTTCCATGTTGGGCATAGGGAACACATCACGAATTATTTTTCTGTTTAAAGCTCTGTAATCTAGGCACAGTCTATGTGAACCATCTTTCTTTTTACACAAGACTATAGGTGCGGAGTAATCAGAAAAACTTTCTTTGATCCAGCCTTTTTCTAACCACTCGTCCACTATTTGGTCAACAATAGCTTGTTCACTAAAACCTAACCTTCGATTTTTTATGCTTACTGGAGCCTCGTCTTTTAAAGTTAACTTCATTTTTAAGTCTGTTGACTTAAGATTTTTTGGTTCATAATTTGAAACTAGCTTAATTAAATCCTTTCTTTGATTTAAATTTAAAAATTCGCCACTGTCTATGGTGTTGAACACTTCTGGTTCAGCAATCGTCATTTCGCCAAGTAATACCCTTCTTAGACTATCTTCTATTTTAGAAAAATTATCGGTATCTTCACCCTCCAAGTTTCCGATTTCTTCCCTAAACGATTCAGTTTCGTTTTGTTTTACACCCGCCCCCTCTTCAATAGCCGTTTCATTTTTGGCAGATTCACTCATTGTATCATTATTCATATCAGTACACTTTAAAGCAAAACCTTCAAAAACTGACCTTACCTGCTGCAGTACATCTAAACCAAGTAAACAATCATAATTCAAATTTTTTAACACATATGCAATAGTATGTACAACACAGTTATCAATAGAAATAGATGCTTGAAAATAACCTTCAGGATTAATTCCTTCTCCTGTAATACCTTTTAATGAAACATCAGTTGCCATTAATTTAGGTGACCCTAATTGTTTATACATATCAAATTTGAGAATTGTACAATCGCTACCAGTATCCACACAAGCATTTATATCTTTATTCAAAATCGTTACGGTCTTCATGATTTTTGGTTTGTTTACTGACTGTACCTGCATAGCGCTAACATTTGGTCGTTTTTCACCTTTGGGACATTCATAAGATTTGTGGCCAAAAAGTAAACATATTTTGCATTTAGGCTCCTTATGGGGGCACTCAGAAATATGATGTTTTTCAAAACATCTTCCACATTTGTTTTTTGGGTCGTTATTCCACCACGGAGACTTATTTTTATCCTGATTTCTAGGTTTATTTTGATCATGGTATCGGTTTGTTTTCGTGTCGGCTATGGGGCGTCTGGTAAAAGATCTGGCCGCATCGTACTCATCTAACTTTATAATTAAGTCTTCGACTGTTTTAATTTTATGCAATTCGTCTATGAGGTGTTCGCGTACCTCTGGAGGGACTTTCCGTTTAATCTGTTCACAAACCATTAGTTCTTTCAATTCCTCCAATTTTGTAACATTCATGCTGAATATCCACTGTTCAAAGTAGTGGTTAACTTCGAAGGCGAAATCCCGCCAAGAAACGGAGGTTTCCTTTTTGTTTGTCAGAAATTTGTGACGAAATTGTTCACTAGTTAATTTATAACGATGTAACAGTGTTTTCTTAATGTGATCAAAATCATTAGCAAGGTCGTCTGGCTCCCTAGCAATGACGCCTGCAATCTCCCATGGGACTAGTCCCAATAATTCGGCAACAAAATCTGTTTTTGGAACCTTTAAACGTGTTAGTTGCCGTTCAAATAATGTTAAATAAATGCCAATGTCCCCCGACATTTCAAAATTTGGTAAAAGTTTTCTAATGTCATAGTTTTTTGACCTACCGAAAGTTTCATTTTCTTGCGATCTATTGTTATCGCTTTCCGTACGCATAATTTCTAGTTTACGTATTTCCTCCCTTTCATTAACAATTTCAGTTAACATATTTTGAGTCATGTCTGCGTCGAAATTGTCAGACTGCGAAATTAGTGTTATTAAACCAGCTATCTTCGGGTTTGGTGGAATAACTAAATTTAATTCATCGGCCAATTTTACTAAATCGGCTTTCCTAGCCTTTGACAAAAAAGCAGTCATATTTTTTTTTTCTTTTCAATTCTAATATTTTCCAAGAATAAAAGAAAAACAATCACTCACGTTTCCTGCTACCTTCGAGCAGGTGGTACGGCGCCAGTATTTTCCCCAGGTTTTCTGTCGCCGCGTATGCCGTGATGATGTCTGTTACGTAATCCGCAGATTACTCACTGTTCTTTTTGTTCCGAAACAAAAAGTTAAAAAAAATATAGTCAGTTCTGTTTTCTTTTTTGCACCGTCGCAACAGTTTTTTTTTTCACAAAAAATCCAGTCACACACTGATTTAGTGATAATTCGTTAAAATATCCTTTTGGCTCAGTATTCTAGGAATCTCGGTCGAGTTCCCAAAGTTGTGGGAGGCATGGAACGATGACTCAGGAGATGATGAAATGATGTTTATATATGATTACAATTATTACAGTATGACTATGATGATCACGTAAATGCAGATTACAAAGAGTTTATCAGTTACTAGTCCGTCGATTACAGACGCCGGTTGACCGCAGCCAACGGGTTGCTGAATGGCGATGCTGTTGCCGCCCTGCGAAGGAGATGCAGACACCTCGGTGTACTAACATATTCTGGCTTCTTTCTCCTCGTTACCGAATGGCGATGTCCCTGCGCTGGAAGCGCCCTCGTGCGGTGAGCGGGGAGTCGGCAGTGCTAATCCCCACAATAATAATGCTCCAAAAATTAGAAACGAATTTCTTCATATTTATTAGGACATCATTAGTTAATATATTTTATTATATACATCTATATAGGTTTATATTACACAATTATAAAGGACATTTATTAGATGTTTATTACATTTATAATGAAATTTAAATTAAATAATATTTTCCTGAACAATTCATAAAAATATTGCAATAAATAATTGATGTTTAAGGTGGTTATGTTTGTGATGTTAGGCCAAACCATGTTATATCAAATAATAGTTAGGTTTGTAAATAAATCATGAATTGCACTTCATTTTGATCAATAAAATCTGTTTTAATTTCTAATTTACAATTTTATTGCAATATAAATCTTTCGAAATAGTAAAGTTAGGTATTGACATGCAAAACGCTATGTGTAGGAATGTGTCGATAGTCGGTTGCGCTTCCACACTTGGGCCGCTAGCAAATAAGGTCGCCAAGCATGGTAGAAAGCGTGTTATTGGTTTGCTAGCGGCCCAAGTGTGGAAGTGTAACCGACTCTGGACTATACAACCGAAAATTTAATATATTTGTAACTTGTAGATTGGACGAAAACCTCTGGCATTCCATCATACCAGAGTTGGAGGACTTCATACCCGGCGTGGATATTTTGGATTACGACTTTGAGCTGTCTACCAACCAATCAAACAGGTGAGTTTGTTTAGTATTGAATACGAATTGAATTTATCGAGATAAAATAATTTCTTTAAAATTTTTAAGTCTGAATTGGTATTAGTAAAAGAATGTACAGGGTGGGGCAAATAAAAGCGGTCCCGGTCTAGAGATAGGAATACGTTGAAATGCTTGGCGAGAAAGACTCTTGAAGCCACCTGAAAGCTTTCAAGTGGAAATAAAAGATTATTCAAGTGTGCAATGGTTTCACTTGACAAACCTGTTTTTGCATTAACAAAAACTAAGGTCCGATTCTTTACCATAAATAACAACCAAAATAATCTGATCACTAGTGGGAACTTTTTTGATCAGCTCTACAATCCTTGTTTATATTTCATTTCAACTAGCTTTTCAAACCATAGTGTAGTTGCCGGCAAATAAGTCGCCAAGCGTTTGTTTGGGCTTAATATTGAAGCAATAAATGGCTTCATGTTTTTGCAAACCTGCTTTTGTATTGGTTTTTGACTCGCAACATTTCTGTCGTATTCTTATCTCCACGTTGGGGCCGCTTTTATTTGCTTCACCCTGTAATATTATTAGAAATAATTGTGAAATGTGATTTTTCAAGTTTCTTCAATTCAATACCATGATATAAATAAGAGAAATATAGTAGCTCTGGACTATGCAACCGAAAATTTAATATCTTTAACTTATAGAAGCATGCCAACAATCGATGAGGTTGAGGATTTTCACGAAGGCTCATTGTTTGAGGCTATGATGGTGAGTATATTTTTAAATATTTTCATGGTTTCTCGCTAAAAGTAGCTATAAGTTTTTCAGTTCACTTTCTATTTTATTATTAAATTGACTATCGACACATAACAGTTTACATTTCAGATAATATTTAACAGTTAATCTATTTTTTTTATTTACCAGATTTTTTTTCGTACACAATTAAAAGGAAACAATACCTTGATTTTTTTGAGTTTGTAATGCTTCTTCCAGTTATATATTTTTAGCCTCAGTAATTTCCCTGTTCACATTTTCAATGTTACTTGGCATCATTCCAAAACCTAACTACTTGAAATTACTGTTTTGGGACTGGGACAACAAACTTACTATGCACCAGTCCCATTTACAAAAGCTCTAATGATATACACCAGTGGTTCCCAACAGGTGGTCCGCGAGCTGTTGCTAGGTTCTGGAGTAGCTAGTTCACGGAGCGTGAGGCTTCTATCTAGCTCCCGCAGAATAGTCCAAATGTCCCCACAGTATAAAATATAAAAAAACTCAATTTGGCCCTCACTTTTTAATTTTAGGATTAGGAATTAATGGGGGTCCTTGTCACAATGGGGTTGTTTCACGAAGGATCTGGCAATAGCTCTGCGGTTTTGTTTTCATGTCTATTTTGATGTATTTCAACAGTGTTGCCACCAGCTTTAGGAGAAAAACTACAAAAAATACCATTTTAATTCTAAAATTACAAAAACATACCATAAAAATACTAGCAAAGCGTTTCACGTTTTTTTAAAAGTCACTAAAAAGATTCCAAAATGCAGCTAGTATTTTTAATATTTAATCTTTTTAGTGACTTTAAAAATACGTGAAACGCTTTGCTGGTATTTTTACGGTATGTTTTTGTAATTTTAGAATTAAATGCTATTTTTTTTTTGTAGCTTTTCTCCTAAAACTGGTGGCAACACTGTTGAAGGCATCAAAATAGACATGAACACAAAACCGCAGAGCTATTGCCATACCCTTCATGAAACAACCCCATAGCGGTTCGATGAGGGGTCCTCGAAAATTTTGTTGGGAACCCCTGATATACACGATCGTTACTTGGCAACCAAGTTAAAAATATAATGTAAAATTTTCAATTCTTATTTTAAATGTGTATAATTCATATAATCCCTGTTTTTTAAATTTATGACTATTTTTAAATAATATTTTTTAGGCAGAGGAAGAACAATGGTATAAAGAGAGAAATGAAGAAATGTTACGGGAGATTAATGAGGAAATGGAAAAAGTTTTGTTGAATGTGCGCCTTCCGGAGTTCCCTGACCTTTCCGGTAATGCTCTAGACTGGGAATTTAGTGGCTACCGGAGTGAAAAAAATGGCAGTATAGACAGCATAAATAAAATCAAAAACCCTTGCGAGAAGACATACTGGGAGTTGCTATTTACATTTCTGGCCTAATAATGAAAAAACGAATTAGCAGCATCGAAATTGGTTTTATTGTTTTCCAAAATATTCTCCATGATGATCAATACACTTTTGCATGCGTTTGAACCAATTTTCAAAGCACTTTTTCCGGTCGGATTGAGGTAACTCCAAAACATGCGTTTTGAATGCGTCATCCGCTTCTTCAGGGGTCGAAAATCGTTGTCCGCGTAATTTATTTTTGATGTGTGGGAATAAGAAGTGATTGGGTGCTAAATCGGGGCTGTAAGGTGGATAACCCATCGGTTCGATCTTTGGCTCCGTCAGAAATGCCTTTGTTTGAGTCAATGTGTGAGAGCTCGCATTGTCATGATGAAGAATGATTTGTCTTTTCTTCTGCTTTTTTCGAATTTCTCCGATGACTTCTGGCAAACAAATGGTCGTGTACCACCAGGGTTCGTACGCGGCCTTGAAAACCTTAAAAGTCCTTGAATTTTAAAATTTCGTTTTCAAGGCCTTGAAAAAGCTCATTTTACCCTATTAGCCTTGAGAATCCTTGAATTTTAACAGAGGCTAAATGTTTTTTAGCTTGCTTGTCCAACCGAACCTCGATGCCTCGTAATATTTTTAAGTTTGCGCCATTATCACAGTGAAGTCCTCTTCTCTTTTTCGCGCCCTTTCTTGGTTCAAAACCAATAGGTCAGTATCAAACGTTTAGATATTTTGTTTCTTGGGACAATGTTTTGTTCGCAACATCGTCATGGTCTGCTACTTACACCTGTCAACTGCCTAATTTTAGGTACTATGTTGGGATATAAATAGATAATCGAGAAATTTCGAGCTAAAATCGCGCTTTTAACAATGGGGTCGGTTTTGAAACCAAGACGTCAAATTTTCCAAAACGTTAAATGCCAACAAAAAAAATTTCCTTCATTCTCGATCTATATCGATGAAAACTAAACTTAAATTTTGATAAATAACTAGTTTAAATAATGGATTTTAATAATAAAGATAAAATTTGTAATTAAATTTTGAAGATGACTTAAGATTAGAGATTACACTAAGGTGTCTTCAAATATCGGCCAACGGCCAGTGCAATCCCCCATTCGAAGAGGATCATCTTCACCTGACCAAAGATATGTAGCCCAATAATGCTTCTTGATTTGCTTTTTTTTTCCTGCCTAGTAATTTTCAGAAATCTACCGATGACGTCGCATTGCCTCATAGTGATTGACAGTTCTGTCTCTGCGTGATCAGAAGAGTGTCTCGTTACTTTAGTAGCTTCCGTTCAGGCCTAACCTAACCAACCAGAATATTTTCTTTTGATCTAGCATTCTTGAATAGTGACCTTGTGATCACAAGAACAGCTTGAACGTTAAAATAAATTACTTTTGAAACATTTTAGGCATTTTTTTAAAAAATTTCGGCTTATATGCAACTGGATTTGGTTGGGTTAATGATGATCAAAACTAGAACTACATTATCTCCCCCATAGCCCAACAATACATTGAGTAATTGATTAAAATATATTTTTTTTTCAGATCAACTCCAATTATCCGAATTTCCAATTAACCTATTGTGGTTAGGTCCAAATTGTTTTTTCGGATAACTGGAGTTCTGCTGTAATTACTAAATAAACCAACACACAAATCCTAAATTAAAAATAAAATTATATGGTCTAGGTTAAAATCGTACTTTTTTGTTTTCACATGAGAGAACTGAATTTTGCATTTGATTTTTTCTCTTCATGCATCGGTTTTGGCCGATGGAAAAAAATAATCTGTCATTGGCTGATTTAATTTGTTTAACAATCGGCCAAAAAGCGCTATCCGTCGAGCCCTAGTTTTTATTATAAGTCGTGCAATTGCGGATTTGTTGACCCTGATGCAATATTTAAGTTTATTAAAATTGTATTAGTTGGTGAGTAATAATAAGTGCTTTTGTCTCAGTCCCGATTGCGTTGGTTTAGCCTTGAATTTCACATTTGATAGCCTTGAAAGTCCTTGATTTTTTTCTTTCAAAAGGTGTATGAATCCTTTCAAAATTGACCCTCCTGCGTTGCTCTAACGCCACTGTTGCCACGTGACCGTTAATGCCGAAGAAATGGGCAACCATTTGTTTCTATGTGCTTCTTTCTCGAACAACTTTTGTTGGTTTTGCCTCGTCTTGGAAGACCCATACAGTTGCTTGCTGTTTTGTTTCCGGCTCGTATGCATAGATCCATGATAATCGTCACCTGTGTAGATGTTATACACAGCCTTTGATGCACCTTGAACGTATTTTTCCAACATTTCCTTGCACCAATCGACACGAGCCTTTTTTTTAGCGTTTGTCAGATTATGCGGGATCCAACGCGAACAAATTTTTTTATGCCCCTCGTATTCATGCAATATCTTATTGATGCTAGTCATACTAATGTCCAAAGACACCTCTGTCACATAGCGATCTTGCTTTATCAGTTCACGCACAGCATTGATTTTTTCTGGCACAACAACCGATTTTGGACGACCTGCACGGGATTCATCCTGGATTGAACATGGACCACGATTAAATTCGTTAAACCAGTTTTTTACAGTGCTGTAGGATGGCGCTTTATTGCTGTATAAAGAATTAAGTTCATCGAAGCGCTCTTTTCTTGACAATCCACGTCGAAAGTTATAAAAAATAATCGCACGAAACTGTTCACAAGTCAATTCCATTTTCTGAAAGAGAAACTTTTCAATTTACTGTCACCAACACAAATAAAGTTATAATGGCAAATCGTCTGAAAAATTTATGTTTAAAAATATCAAACTTTCGATTAAAATCGTCTGCGGCTGCCTAGCAAAACTTACTGTTTCAAAGGCCAGAAATATAAATAGCAACCCTCGTATTGTATCCATTTACAGGAATTTGTAGTAATAGCATGTTTGGGTCTTTTATTGTTTTTTTCTTTCTCATTCTTTGAGTATAACATAAACATTACAAACTTCTTACTGTGTCCTTAATTTTATTTAGGTTTCGATACTGTTTATTTTATTTAGGTTTAAAACCATCTGTGTGGATTGGTGGTGAAACAGAAGCTTTGTCACGTTTAGAGAGGCATCTTGAAAGAAAGGTATTTTTAAGCTTATTGTATAAATTTTTTTAATTAAAATTGTAATTAAACACTGTTGTGGATTTATGTTCTTTTAATTGTAGCTTTTAAGTGAGTCCACAAATCTGGAAAAAGTTCTAATTGTTAAAAAAAATATTCCTTGTTATCTATAAAGTATTGTGATAACTTTGTTGTAATTTTTTATTTATTATTAATAGGTTAATTAATACCACTTTCAAAGTATTTACGTACATCATAGTCATATGCGAAGCTTATTTTGTTTGGACTAAGAACCCCCCAAAAATAATCTCATTTTAAGATATAATTTTTTGCATTTGCAATTCTTTTTGTATATTAATAAGATTTTAAATTATTAAAACGAGCTTAATTAATAATGTTTTTAGTGCAATTCGTCAATTGGTTTAAGATTGATGTTTACCTCTAATCCCCCTATTATTCCAAAGCTTGCATTTAAAATAAATACTGAGCAACTGAATTCTTTATTGGTTTTAGGCATGGGTTGCAAGTTTTGGCCGACCAAAAATGACAGCTCAGTCACTTCTGTTCAGTCAAACTGGATTAAGTCCTTACTTACGTTTTGGAAGCCTATCTCCTAGATTGTTTGACCAAGAATTGACAGAACTCTATAGAAAGGTAAGGCGTATAAATTTGAGTTATTCTATATTGATTCTAGGATAGATTTAAATGTTTCCATTTTGTGAGAAGAGGAAAAAAATGTGATATATAATTGAAGACAAAAAATTTCTTCTAAAAAAATAATTCATCCACGTAGCTAGAATTAAAAAGAAACACCTGTTGCCAGAAAGTATTTTTATTGTCACAAGAAGCTCAAAAGTGATTATTTGTACTCGATCATTGCTTCCTGTAATATCCACCGCTTTAAATTGGCTGAAGAGTCCAGTTGGTAAGGTGCTGCCTTGCATGCAAAAGGTTCCAGGATCGGGTACGAGCCTTTCCAAAATAACTGTCACTGTATACATCTAAAGTCTGATTAATACCCCATATAGAGGGACTGCTTATTAAATATGATGCAAAGTGCTGATTCCGGGTACGATTTCACCCTTAAAAGTTGCGTTGGTTGCCTACTCAAGCTTGTCACTTGACTGAAGTTCCACATTACGATGCAAGTCACCAATAGACCTTGTGTAGCTCTAGTGGGACAATAGTTCAACCTAATCCCTAACCTTCTGCTTCAAGTGCCAAATATTATATATTATAAGAATTGACAATAGTATGAATAATGGATGAGTTTTTAAGTGAATTGTTATTTTAAAATTTTCAGATCAAGAAAGTGAATCCTCCCCTTTCTTTTCACTGCCAACTTTTAATGAGGGAGTTCTTTTACTGTGCAGCCACCAACAATCCAAAGTTCGATCACATGGTTGGGAACCCTATGCGTGTCCAAATCCCTTGGGACCACAATTCTGAAGCACTGAAAAGATGGTCAAATGTAAGTGAATGCATTGAGATCCATTGTTTATATATGCTGGTGTTTTTTTGTCTGCTATAGTTTTGCAGATTTTGTATTCTAGTAGTTCATTTATACAGGGTGAGGCAAATAAAACCGGCCCCAACTTGGAGATAAGAATACGACAGAAATGTTGCCAAGTCGAAAACCAATACAAAACAGGTTTGCTAACATGAAGCCATTGATCGCTTAAATATTAAGCCCAAACAAACGCTTGGCGACTTATTTGCCGGCAACTACGCTATGGTTGGAAAAGCTAGTTGAAATGAAATATAAACAAGCTTTGTAGAGCTGATCAAAAAAGTCCCCACTAGTGATCATTTCGGTTGTTATTTATCGTAAAGAATCGGACCTTTTTGTTTTTGTTAATGCAAAACATTCTAAATTGATTGCAAGACCCAGAATCTGGTGTTCAGACCCGTTTCAGAATGTTTTTGAACTTGTTGACAGCAGATCCTGGCTGACGCCATTTCGTAACTGATCGTTGCCTAGTACTCTTTTTTGGCACTTTTACACATTTAAATTCTTGAACAAACTCCAATCACATTTTTTTCTACAATGAACACTCTGCTGTACAGTGAGTTTCATCTTCACCTGTGAATTGATCAACTTACACTGACGCACTACGATCTGAACAGTAGCTCTAATGTGATGCTAATCCAATCCAACCAATGCAATAACAGGTTTGTCAAGTGAAACCATTACACGCTTGAATAATCTTTTATTTCCACTTGAAAGCTTTCAGGCGGCTTCAAGAGTTTTTGTCGCCAAGCATTTCAACGTATTCCTATCTCTAGACCGGGGCCGGTTTTATTTGCCTCACCCTGAACTGTTGCATCCTTGGCTAGCTAAAATCTAAAAAGGATAAAAAAAGATTTGATTTAAAGTCGGATGCTAAACCAAAAGGAGTTTAGGCTTTTTAAAAAGTAGGGATCGACCGATGGCGAATTTCGGCCGATGCCGATTGTTCAAAAGTTACGTCGGCCGATGTTTGCCGCCTTCCATCGGCCGATGCCGATGGAAAAACCAAAATACAAAATTCGTTTAATCCATGGTAATCAATAAAAAAATAGGAAATTAATGCGATCCCTCCGATTTCCATATTTTTTAGAATTGTATGTGTGTTCGATTTAGACTTTTTTTTTAATTTTTAAAAAGTTTAAGGTATATAATAATAACGACCAAAGCGATATTTTGTAGAAAAAAAATCGGATTTAAGTTTTTTTATTAAACATAATATAAACATATGAAGTAGGTAGCAAACGCAAATTAAATATCGAGGACAAAAATTATTTAAGGTTCTAATAATTACACAATTACTAATGAACATACTTTGCTGAATAAGAATAGAAATATTTTTGACAAACATCTATTTTAGACGAAAGATTCGAGTATTTAGCTTCAGCAAAATTATAGTGGAAGATTGTATAATGCAATTAATAGAATGTTGAACAAAACAATGGAAATGTACAGCTGTGGACAAAAAAAGTATCCACTATGATTATTTCGGCCGTTAGTCATCCTATAGAATCGGACCTTTTTGACTTTGCAAACAAATATCATTCTAAGTTAATTGCATGATACAAAATTTTCATAAGGGGCCGTCTTCATATTAAAAATGTTATCAACTTTGAAATTTCCAATAGTAACACCCAAATTTGATAATTTAGAAATATTAAGCACCCTCGAAAACCCTTAAATCTAAGTTTTTGTTACATTTGGATGAATATTTAACGAGTTATTCGAATCACTTGATGTCCTTTGGGGGACCATCTCTAAAATGACAAGCGTAGTCTATAAGTTCGTCCGAGGGGAAAAGCGAAATATTGAAATATAAGGTAGCATATATTGAGGAGCCCTGCAAGGGATCAAAAGTTAATGGTGATGAAGTTTAATTTCCCCCCCTTTTTGCAAGTTTATTTCAACTGTATAGTTAACATTTTAAGTTTATTTGTTAAAGTTTCAATTTTAAAATGATGTATGCCAACTATTCCTATACTATATTGGCGATAGTGCGTTATCGCCAATTCTACGATAGGGTAATAAAAGTATGGCAGCTCTAAAAACGGGAAAATTCCGTTTTCATCTCTTCGCTCATGGTTTACGGACATTTTCCGTTTTTAGAAGGAAAACCCGTTTTCAGAAGGAAATAAAAACCGTTTTCAGTCGTTACGGGAAAGTTCCGTTAAAATCAGTAATTTTTCTCCTGAAATTTCAGGGTTTTTTTTAACAGTGTACTTACTACAGAGGACTAGTCCTACTACGTTAGGACCTGGATGAATACCAAAAGACCCAAAAAAGTCCGATTACACCCAGGCCCCCTTTTAAAGATATTAGCTAATGGCTAGTTAGTCCTTGGACAATTATGAATCAATTGAAACCAAAAGCAACTTTTTTGTGACAATTAAAAAATATGTAAAAAATATTGTTTCATACAAAACATTTTTTGTGCTGGAAAATTACCATTTTTTCCCCATTTTTTTTTATTACTTTCAAGCGTTTTGGGGTTATTCCTGAGAAAACGTACAAAAGCATGTCCCGCAAGTTATCTTTCACATGAAGAAAAGTTATGCTTCCACTTGAATTAATTTAAGATGGTGAATATTTATCTACTTACTACCGTTGCATAAATACAAAAAATTATATATTTTGTGTAAAAATTTGTGTCCACAGACATGACAAATCATGTCCGTGAGCTGTCTCACCGTCATGTCCGGGGACTGTTTTAGTTAGTATATACTAATTAAATCCCAATTTTTTATAACTGAAGTGGATTTTTAATTCAACTGACGTTACTAGAACATACGAAACATAAAATATAATCATTATAAAGAATATAAATATATAAATTCCGTGAAAATAAAATGTCCCACAGATATTCGTCATGTCCGTGTACAACGTATTCTTTAGCTTGCATAACTATCTAGAAATGATAACAGTACTCTGTTTCAGTATTATTAGTATTAAATAATACACGTTATACGTTGTATCACGTCGATAGCTTGTATACCGCAGTATATAAACAGTAATAAGAAGTTTAAAGTTAAAAAAATCCCATTGACAAGATCATATAGCATCATTTCTGTGGTCAAGCTATAAGAAGGAAAGCTAATGATTTGTACTTAAAATTTGTTATTTATAGAAAGAAATAAGTTATATAATATCAGTTTGCATCTTTCGTTCCCTAAGGCCTAAACCTTTTGCGTCTAGAAGCCTTTATTTACGATTTTATGTCCATGTATTTGGGCTCACGGACATGATTTATGTGTACACGGACATGACGTTTTAATTATATAAGAATAATTGATTAAATACAAGTGAAATTCATTATATTTTTATTATATTTTGCCGTGAACTAATATAATAAAGTAAAGCTGAAATTTTATTCAAGTGTAACATATCAATAAAATATTTTTGTTAATTTTGGAGGTTAAAACTTTTCTAAATTAAACATTTTTAAATTAAGACTTACCATCCGAATAATTAATATTAATTGTATGAACTGGCCCGATGTTATTTTTCTAATGTAGTATGTAAGTGTAACTCAAATCCACAGTTTCAAAATGTTTCATCAATATTTTTTTTTCGAGATTTTTTGCCTCAAGTTGTACGTTTTCTGAGGAATGACCCTTTGTTGTAAATATTGTATTTCAACAAAGTACATTACAAAAGTGCCATTGTTTGTACTTTTTTTGTGAATTTATGGTGCATGACCACTATTTTCGTCACGGTGCACAGTGGGGCAAAAGTGGCATAAGATTGCCAAAAGTAAATATTGGATTTTAAGCAAATCTTTAACAATTTTATTATGCTTTATGAAACTACTTGCTATCGCCGCCATATCACGCCTCAACGAATATTATCTAATGCACAAATCTCTCCGAACTAAATCCTTTCAAGACAAATGGCAAATTCTTGGCAAATTTCCTTCTTCAGCAGCACTGCACGCCAACCACAACTACGGGAACCAGTCCTCCTGCAGAGCTGTTGATGGGGAGGAGGGTTCGCACGATATTTGATAGTCTCCATCCGGATCTAACAGAAGAACGGAGAGCTAAGCAGGAGATGGTCTATCGCCAGGGTTGTGAGGATCGTGGCCCACGACACTTTCTAGAGAATGACTGTGTTGCTGAGAAACTACAATCCCTGCCCACGGTGATAGAAGCCACCGGTCCCGTCTCCTACCAGGCTCGTACCGAAGATGGACAGATCAAGCGATGCCATGTGGATCAGATATTAAGGAGGAATGCCGAACCACCAGTTCCGACAACTTTGTACAATCCTTTTTCGGATGAACCACCTTCTTCGACAAGTCCTCCAGATCCGATTTGTCCTACAGAGCAACAGTCCGGTCCTGCAGTGAGGAGCCTTAGAGAACCATCACTCATCTTCCGGACTTAGCTAATGAACTACCTAGACACTCCTACAACTTACGACCGCGGGAAACCTCAACGTTGATGGGAAGGAGTGTTATGATCTGAACACTTGCACGAACGACGTCAGTTGTAAAAGGACAATAAGAACAATAGTTTAAATACCTACCAGTAATTTAGTGACAACTAAACCTAACTCTGTGTTATCTTTATATATTTAATTCTCCCTGGTATTCGTATGCATTCCGTATTCTGAACTCATTAAACGATGTTCTAACAAAGCCGTCCTTTTTAAGTGTTTTCTTAAAAATATTCGTATCTTTATAATAATATTTTTATGCTGACTGCTGTTTTAATTAGTCGTAAAATTTGCCGCCCCGAAAAATTAGCCGCTCTAAGCTACAGCCTACTTAGCCTATTTAGAAATCTGGTCCTGATAGTTATCCCATTCGATGGTACTTAAAATATCATTTTACTATAAGGTTTTCTATATACACCGTAAAGATGTAGTTAGAGGCTACTTTGGTTTGGTACTCCATTAGCCCATATAAATAAAAAAATCGTCACTTTTTTTGGGGGGGGGGGGGGATCGGCACCTCTGGCTAGCACCAATACTACAACTTTCAACAAGATTTCCTTTTAATCCTTTGAGGTTGATATAAAATTTCTTACTACCCATACTTTCTAACTTTCATTACCTCAGGGCCTGACTGGCTTTCCGCGGATTAATGCAATCATGACTCAGTTCCGAGAAGAAGGCTGGATTCATCTTGTAGCTCGACACGCTGTTGCCTGCTTCTTAACTATGGGAGATCCCAGGATTTTGTGGGAAGAAGGCATGAAAGTATAGTCGCTAGTTTTATTGTCGCTCTTAGTTTTGTAATTTGTTTAGTGTTTTTGAAAAATTGCAGCAAAATATTGCACTGTGCTTGGAAACAAGGTCTGTTGAAAAAATAAGATTTTCCTAAAATATCCTTCGAAGTTTTGTTTCCATTGTCAAAAATGTACCAATTTGTTTATTGTAGCCTAACTATTTTTCCAGTTTAAGAACTATATCAATTCTTAAGTCCAATATTTTAGCAATGTTAGCTTAAGTTTTATTCCCAGATACGTTTCTTTTCCTCCTGTAATGTGATATCAAATAAATTAACAATTTAGCTGTGTATGAGTAATTAAAATATTCTGAATTAAAAATGGTTTTCTAGTTTAAGCGAAAAGTGTACATAGTAAAACTTGGGTCACAAAAGTCTTAGTAAAAAGTAAATTAATGTGTAAAAATAAAAAGGATAGTTGAAAAATTATTTATGATTATTTTAAATGCAAACTAACATTAAAAACTGTAATCTTAAGAGCAAGCAAATATGGAGGGCGAGAACTAATGTTTAGATAGGCTTCATTTGCAGACTGATATTTTCAAATTTTAAACAATTATTAAGCTCCTGGTTCCTTTTGGTTAGAAGTTAGAAACCAGTAAGGAAATGTCAATTTTAATAAAATTGGTGGGTTGGACAAACTTGAGGTTTTTTTGGGGAAGGGGTGAGGAGTTGATGTAGTTGTGCATCAATTGTTAATTAAATAAGTAAGAGAAAACTATTGTAATCCCCCAGTCCAAACCAAATTACCTCTGTAATATTTTTTTCAGGTATTTGATGAACTACTGCTGGATGCGGATTGGAGTGTGAACGCTGGCCAATGGATGTGGCTCTCTTGCAGTTCTTTTTTTCAACAATTCTTTCACTTATTTTGTCTTCTGAGTTTTGGAAGAAAGGCAGACCCAAATGGAGATTATATTAGGTATAGCAGTATGTATAATTTGTAAGAAACATGCTTAATACAAAATTGTTTTAACAATAGAAAATTACATTTAGTATTTTTTTTTATTCTTTAGATAAGCGAAATAGCACATACCTACTTGGGGATAATAAGGAAGAGGGAAATCCAAAGAGTGCAAAACGGCAATGTGTTGAGTTTCCTCAAAACCATGACGATGTAAGCATAAACTAGCATTTCTGTACTATATTACTGACGTATTAATTTAAAAATATTTATATGTTAAAATTTAAAATTGTAGCAGTCATTTATAATCATGTGCTGGAGAAATTAAATATTTTTGGTTGAAATTTTAAAATTTTGTCTTATGCAGTGAAAACAAGGTTACTTCAACTAAATTCAGGGTTGCCACACACCGGGAAGACAGGGAAAATCTGGAATTGTCAGGGACCTGAAAATGACCTCTAAAGGTCAGGGAAAATCCAAAATCTTCAGATTTTTTTGAAAAGTCGGAATTTTTCTTTTCCATGGATTTTTCAACGTGTAGTCGAGTTTTTGATGATTTTATTCTGATTTTCGCGCCAAATTCACCAAAGTGTTTTCCTACAATGACCTGTTCCATGAAGAAACTCGCTTCACCTCTTATCCCCCCCCCCCCCCCCCTATTCGCTCCCAGGACCATCGCTCCTGTCCCAATACAAAACACCTGTTCTTAGAGTGGTTGTTATTAGTTCCAAATGTTTTTTACTTCTCCTTTGTTGCGTTTGAAAAGTTATTTATGAAATTGATTAAGAAGTTTTATGGATGGTATTTAAAAGCTATAAGAGGGTGAAGAAAATGTGAAATCCATGCAGAGAATTACTTAGCGCTAAATTGAATCGAAAGACTACAACATTGTCTTTTTTTTTTAAGATTTATAATTTCGTCAGAATTTAAACGTTATTTGTTTTGTAGTTTGTAAGGTTTGCGATTGGTTTGCTGATTTTCAAAGATTCTCGATTTTTCGTGGTTTTTCAGTTAGTCTAGATTTATTATTTGGGCGGAATTATATATGCTATATGCTAATTTTTTCCGGTCTGTTTATTTTCAAGAGACTTCAATTTCCCGATTTTTGAAAATGCACATTTTCAGTTTCGTGATTTAAATATTTTGTATTTGCGATTTTGTCGTTTTTACTGATATTTTTAAGGATTTTTTTTATTTTCCGATATTGAAGGTTTTGCGATTAAGCGGTTTTTCAGTTTTGTTGTAATTTGTCTATTTGTAAGGATCGGTGATTTGTCGACTTGCAGTACAAAATAACAAGTCTAAATAATAAATATTAATAATGAATATCAACAAATTCAATTAAAATTTGAAGATGAATTCCGGAAGTGCGCATCATTACTTTTGTAGGTCCGGTTCAGGTCAATCGACCAACCAGAAATTTTCAAATTAATCAACCAAGTGTTCGTGATTATAGTGACCTTTTATAATTTCAGAATTTATGGATTTTCAAGGAGCCTTTAATTGCAATTTGTGATGATAGATCTTCAGAATTTTAGTCTTGTTTTGTGCTTAAATGGTTCACGAAAAGCCTATTTTCAAAGTTCATGATTTGACGTCTTTTAGGGTATTCACAATTTACCGATCTCGGAAGGATCGCAATTCAACCGTTTCTAAGAATTTGCAGTTTTCTAGCCTGCCTGAAATTCGGGATTTACCAACCTTTGATATTTTTTAAAAAATTAATTTTCAAAAATTTTCGATTACCGAGGTTCTTCATCAATCGAAATAAATGTTAGTCTTTTCAGGTTAAAATTTAGGGAAATAACTTATTAAGCTAATAGATGTAAAGTAGTAAATTAAAGTTGGTATGTATTATTAAATATTATAATCAATGAAATATTTTTTAAATACTTTTTTTTAAACATTCTTAAAAGTAACTGATATAAGAGAATCCTATGTTCTGTGGTCTTGTTTCATTAAAATTGAATATTGTGACTTAAATATTAATCCTACGAACAAACAACCCTACTTCAAGTTTTTTTTTTTTAAATTACCTTTAATTTTAATGGCCAGCCTATTTTAAGTGTGGAAGATAAGTTGTTTTAAATAAATTATTTTTTGGTAATTTACTAATAGATTTTCAAGTACAAATTTGAAAATGTAGTGGTATAATTGGTTATGCGAGCATCCTTGTAAAATTTAGAAATAAGCCTTGAAATGTTTTGAATTTTTTACCAGCAATTTTGCTGGACACCCTGTTTAATGTGTTTTCATTTTACGGTAGTTTGTTAGTTGTTGTTACTTTAGTTAGTAAATACTAGTTAAATCTGCTTTTTTTTGTTTGTGATTGTTCATAGTTTGAAAATCATAAACAAAAAATAAAATAATGACAAGATCCATAGTAAAACATTATACTTAGTTAACTGTACCAAACTAATCGAAAAAATATAAAGTTTTGAAAGCATGTATGTACTTTTAATTTCAACTTATGTACTGTTTCAGGCTGAAAACAGACGAAGTGGCACAAGCGTAATTCAGAGAATTCTTTAAATTATTTTATGTGAAGAACACTTTTTTATCATCTTTAAATAGTACTTTATTATATCTAATATATTTATCCTTGTGATTTGACACAATTGCATGTATTGGTGTTTGTTATTTAATATTAAAAAACAAATAAAATCTAAATCCATCAGTTATTGGAGTAAGTTTTTTATAGGTAACTCTAATATAGATAGCAAACTTTCAAGTTTCAACTTTTCTTGGTCAAACAAGGTTCTCAGCATTTCTGAAAACCCCATAAATTTGCCTTGCTTGCATTCAATAATGGTACGCCACACCCCAACACACATGAACCTGTGCAATCACTGGTTGCCAACCCTAACTTTGTAACTGCAGGCCTCCCAACTGGTCCCTTTTTTCCCTAAAAGTCCTTTTTTACATCCCAAGTCCCTAAAACTCCTTATTTCATGAACCTGGTCCCTTTTTCACGATAAACAGGCGGACGTTTTCCCTTTTCCCTGCTTATTAAAAAAGAAAAAACAATTCCGTTGACCAATCAGATTTCTTCTTCCTACTACAATCGACATATGACGTCATTGAAGATGTCACTTCGGTGTGGTATAAGCGAGTTTCTGGCGAAACAGTAAACCAGCTACCCACTCACAACAAACAAATACTTCGGTAGTTTGGTTTTTGTAATATACATTTGGTATATATACACAATGCTTTCCAGAAAGGGTTAGAAGAGCTTGGCTCGGATGCATCTGAGCTGATTATTGCTATATATTATTACTTCAAAGAATGGCCTTCTACATGGGAAGATCTTATGAACATCCATAAAGAAAAGAATTTTCCAAAAAGACATTTTATTAAGCATGTAGGTTCTCGTTGGATGACAATCGAACCTGCTGCTAACAGAGTGCTTGAGCAATGGGACGCCGTCATGGAATACTTCTTAAAGTTTATTCTAATGCATCATCGTTATTTGATGAAAACTAATACCTACAGGAGGGTAATTCCATTACTGAAAAAGAAATCTATAAAAGCAGAACTAAAATTTGTCTGTTCTAGTGCTGGTCTCTTCAAAGAGTTCACTCGTTTATTTCAGAGCCATCAGCCATTAATTCATGTTTTGCATGAACATTTAAAAAGCCTTGTAATAAAAAATTATGACGTTGTTGTAAACAGGTGGCCATTGATGCATTTAGAAATTCTCCTTCAGAAGATGCATTTTTGAAAAAGAATTTGCTGCCTATTGAGTAATTTTTAATTAGTGATGAGATGAAATCACTCATTTCCAATTTATCAATGCCTGAGAAGAATGACTTTATCATGGACGAAAGCGATGTAAGGGGGCACTTATACAGTTCCGACCGACCCTTTGGAGACTTTCATGATTTTAGTTTTAGTTTGAATTATCGTCGCACTAGACCTACACGATGGCAATTGGCGACGGGCGTCATAATTTAGAACCACAGTCAAGTGACGAGCCGACAACTGAGTAGGCACCCAAACGCATAACCGTTAAGGGCGGCATCGTAAGCAGCGTCGGGACATTTGACCATAATTAACGTGCACTCCTTCTGCTCGGGGTATTATTCGTCAGACATTTTTTTGACTGCACGGGCCGTTTATGGGTGGGCAGTTACTTGGCGATGCCCGGACCCGAACCTGCGGGACCTTCCGCATGCAAGGCGAACGCCTATAACCGACTGGGCTCCAAAGCCCTTGGAGACGTTATCATGACCGAATATTTGCAAGCAAAAGCATCCTTTGAGGATAGTTAAAAAGTTGATTTGACAACTTGAAAACAAAGCAATTAAAAAGATAAACCTAAAAATTAAAATCAAAGTGAATTTTTAAAAACTGTAACGTTGAATACAAATAAACGGAATTGAAAAGAAATTCATATCTTAATAAAAAGAAAACACCAATACATTATATAATCCAAAACTGAAATTAAAAGCGAAGCTGAACTGATCAAAGGCCATATACCCTTATTAAATAACATAGCATTAAAAGATGCTCTGATATGGAACGTTAGCCAATGTATATGTTAGAAGGAAAACTGGAATGGAAAGGTGAAAAACGAAGATTATAAAAGATATTGCTTTCAATAATGCTGTCATTTTTTTTAAAAAAAAAATTACAATTGTGTGTTTAACTTCTGTTTAAAAAAAAAAAAGTCGATGGCGGTTTTTGAGAAAAAACCGGTTTTTCGGTTTTCCCCTAAAAAACCGGTTTCCGGTTTAGACCGGCCCTATAAAAAAACCGGTTTTTTCGGTCAAAACCGAGGCCAAAAAACCGGTTTCGGTTTTCCATCCCTAGAAATGTTTTGTAGGATGGAGACAATCGTTTATGAGCGATGACGCATTTTCGGTTTTGGGAGAAGTAGAGAAAATGTTAATCATTTTGGGTTTTAAACCCTCATCTTTGTTTGAACGGAGATTTTCTAATTATGATGACAGGTTGTTATTCTATGGAATTTCGGTAGCTATTTTTTAATTATTTTATTACTAGCAGTATGGTCCCGCCTTGCTGGGAACCCGTTCATTTAAAGTTTGTTGCAAAGAATATTGAAATGGAGTTCTCTCTTCAATAATATTGATTACCTAAGATTTACCCGAAAAATACCCTCAAAATCAAAACTAAATTGCAAAATTGAATTCGTGTTGGCGCATGCGCACTAAAAAGCAAACACTAACAGGGGATGGCGTCAAGACTCTGTTTCGGCCCGGTCCATGTGTTTTCAAGCCCTGTTATGGTCCCGCACTCCCACGTGGAAGACGTTTTTTGAAACTAATTATATTAATTAAAAATTCATAATCAAATATGAAAAAACTATGCCTCAGGTGGACACGTAAGTATTAAAAATTTCGAATTTTTTAGAGCAGTCTTTGTAGATCTTTCACGATCCACAGACAGACAGACTCTTTCTTTTATTATTATAGATAATTGCGTGAAAAAAATCAGACTTTTACATTAAAATTTTAATATGAGATGCGTGCAAAAAGTTAGACAATTTGAACCAGTGTAAAAAGTTTTTTTTTAAACTTTGCAGAATAAGCCACATTTCAAGTAAAATTTCTATTTCATAATATTCATATTAATAGTAACATCGGAAACACTGTTCTTGTGTGTATCTCTTCTGTAAGCTAAAAACTTTCAAATGGTTTTTAAAATCATTATCAGAATATATTCAAATTGTGTGCTTTTGTATACAATATTTAACAATCTGCTTTATTTAAAAACATTATGTACGTGAATTATTTTTAAACTAATGATATTCGATTTTTTTTCACGTAATTATAAATAATATTGTATGCAACGCTTGCGAAAAGTAAACTTATAAAAAAACGTGTCACTTTTTCACTCGCTCGTGAAATAAAATCCCCCCATTTTAAAAACTATATTACTTTTCACACTTGTTGCTTAAATAAATAAATTATTCACAGCAGCATTTATTTTTCCGTCCTGCAAATCGATGTTCAGAAGGGAAGCTGATTAAATTAGAATGTTGATCTTTGAAAGATGTCGTCTGCGTATTTGTGCATCCTACTACACAGGTATTTACTCATTTCCGAATATTTTATTTAAGAACACCCTATAAAGATATGAAAAATAATAATTGTAGAAATGGCTCTAATAGTAAACAAACAGAAGTCAGTGCAATGTTTCCACACAAGTTTTTACCCATTTGACCTGCAGGTGGCGCAAGCATCTACGCTTACGGTCTCTGTACAATACAAAGATAATATTTTGCATATTAATTCTTTATTACAGACACTTTATAGGACACTATTTTTTTTACATTTTTCACACGTTTTTTACTTCGTTTCACATTTTTTAACTTTGTTTCTTGGTTTGGGACCAAGATGCTTATTACTTATTTTCTAATTCTTACTTTTCTAAAAGCAATTTTATGTATTTAAAAAATAAAAGGAAATTTTATGTACCTATATTGTTATTAAATATTCTTTTTTGAAGAATGTGTTAAAAATTTTGTGTTAATAAATCTTTGAATACAAAGTTGATTCTTTTTCTAAAAGTGAAACGTGGAGTAAATGCCATAATATTTTATGTTTAAGTATTTCGTAGGATTTTTATTTAGTGCAAAAAATTATGACATTAAAATAGTAATTTTTGAAAAAATAAATAAAATTCCTATACACAATTAAAACATTAATTGAAAGTAATTGTAAGTTTTAGGAACACCAAAATTTATTTCAATTCTAGGCATATTACTTGAGGAACTGATTAAGGTTCTTGTTGGGTAATATTTCGCCATATACAATTCCAATGGAGGACCAAAAATGGATATTTTTTATTACAAAATATAAATAAAACGATTTTTAGTTACAGTTTTCAACAGATATTACAAGAAAAGTGTATTTATACAAGATGTTTTGCAAAAATTCAAAATTTTCATTTTTAAGCCTTTTAAAAATCTTTACTACTCATTTAAACTTTTTTTTGAATATATGTTCATCAAACTGTGGAAGGTTTTTACTCTAGCCAACAAAGCAAAGTAAAGGTTTATGTGCAAAGGTAAATTTTGACTTTTAAAAACTGTTTTTTAACTTGAAAATAAAAAAAAAACATATCTTATTACGTCCACACTTTCATGAAACTCATATTTGTCGATGTAAGAAAATAATACTTTGTGACTCCAGCTTAAATATTTACAAAAGCCTTGGATAATCCAAGGATTGTTGGATTTATGTAGAACCCGAACTGAAAAACTGAAAGTGAGATAATTAAGATTAAGTTTCACTTTTTTAATAGTGCCGACTGGGAGGCAAATTATAAAATTAAAGAACTTTGCATCAAGGTTTGGAAACAAATTTTTTTTAAAAAATGACATTTTTGATGATTTTGAGGTACTGTGTCTCTAAGCTTTTTATAAGGATACATTATGATAATCAGAGCTTCAAAAGTTGTCAAATAAAGAAATTTGGAACAAAAACTATTTATATGTATTTACAGAAGATACCAAAAAATGAACGAATTCATTTCGGCATTTTCAGTAATTCAAATGACTTGTGACCAAACATGGCGACCAGAGACTCTCAGGATTGAGGAGAACCCCTCCCCTTTCATTCCTCTCTTGCTGAAACTGACAGGTCAGTGATTAATAGTTCACACACAGGCCTTTCAAGAGGTAACGAAAGGGCTTACGATTGAGGGAATGTGTGTGTGCTAAATTGTACACGTCGCTAAGGGATGTCTCACCTTTTCATATTGCAATTTACCTGAACCCTTTACCCGGCAAACCACCCTACCCCAACATGATTTATTATACCATATAGAGATTATGCCCATGAAGATTATGTGCACGGGGCATGAACCGTTTCCAGTGACGTAATTCCGCCAGTCTCCATTCCCGGATTTTATTGTGAGTTTATTTGATGATTTTTTTATATGATGAATGTCTGTTTTTTTTTCTGATGTTAAGATGGCGTAATGGTCGATTGAATTTTGGCATTGGCGGCTTTTGGCGAAGTTGAAAATTTAACGTACGGTAGCTATTCCCATCCAGTTGTATGGGTTAGGGTTAGTTTGAATTATCGTCGCATTAAAGCTACACACGTGGACTATTGGAAACGGGAGTCGTAATTTAGAACCACAATCAAGTTAAGAGCCGACACGTGAGTAGGTACCCAAACCCAATGCTACTTTTAAGGGTGACATCGTACGCAGCGTTGGGAATTTGGAGGATATTTAAAGTGCCCTTCCTCTATACGGGGTATTATTCGTCGGACATTTTGTGGCTGCACGGGCCGATCATAGGTCTGCAGTTATTTTGGCGATGCCCGGACCTGAACCTGGGACCTACCTCATGCAAGACGAAAGTCCTTACCGACTGGGCCCCCCAACCCTATCGAGTTGTATGAAATATGAAGTGGAATGTTTACCACATTTGGGCAGTTTCGTTTTGCGCTAATTGTGAAATAGAAACAGGCCATTATAGCATATAGCTGTTCTGGCAATTTGAATAGGGGCCTATAGGAAAGCCCTCAAACTCCGGAAGGGCCTGGATAAAACCAACCCCTAATATCAGAATGGTAGGAGATTATAATATCCTGATGGAGTGGACCACAGTGGAGGGATCAGTTGGCATAAAATAAAAGTTTACATAAAAAAACCTACTAATTAGGGTTATTAAGGGTGCACCCGTGCAACGCCGGGTTTATAAAGCTAGTAAATTATAAAATCCTGTTACTTATACTACCTTAAAAATCCAAAATAAAAAAATACTCAAAAAAGGCACGCATAAAAGTCATCTTAATTTTCCTCATAAACATATAAAACCTTTTAGCTCATTTGGCGCGTTTTGGAAAGAATTTGGCTAGAAAAGAGATATAGCTACAAACACTCTTATATAGCACAATGGCCTCAGCTCTAGCACAATGGCCTTCGAACAACAAACCAGCTTATAATTTTTTTTAAATATTTTTTGGTGCGTTTAGGTAAGAATTTCGCGATTTTGGCAAAATATTTGGCGAGAAAGTGAAACAAAACCCTAATATGTAGCTCTAGTACGATGGCCTTGAACGCGTTTTTGCTAGATATAGCTACAAACACTCTTATTTTCGTGACTCGTCAAATTATAATCCTAAAGAGTCACTTTAACACAGAACAGTCACTTTAACACATACGATTAAATTTAACACGAAATAAATACGCCATTCTGAAAACTATAACAGGTATATTCTAAACTAAATTGACACAATTTTACATTTAAAAGGACCTTTAAAGGCAATACGTCCTTGCCCTGCTAAAATTTGTTCCGATCTACAAATATGTTTCGGCTTCGTTCTCCAAGCCAGGCAGGTAAATCACCGCTGATTGGTTGCCCGATCATGCATCAATCACGTGCAACGTCTCACGCCAGGCCAGGTGTGAAAGAAGAACTTTCATCTATTGGAGGGATTCTTTGGTTTCGCTTTCTCCGTTTGAATTTTTCGCCGGGAAAGGCCGATTCCCAACATCCTCCCCACCTTGAGTTTTGGGAAGGGAAACTGAAAAACTCAAAAAACAACATTAAAATTACAAATTAAGACAGTTTAACATATCAGATACAGTTTGTTTATCCTCTCCCCGAATTTCTAACGGGTAGAGTCTCTGGATGGGTCTCAAGAGCATCCCTTTCGACGTCTTTACTTTAACAAGTCGCCTGATGTTGTCTCGGCCAGGATACAGTTCCTTCACCACCGCCAGTGGCCAGACCAATCGCTTCTTGTCATCGCTTCCAACCAGCACGACATCTCCAACTTGAATGGTTTCGGTGCGGCCGCCATGTGAAGATCTGAGGAACCCCAAATATTCCTTTTTGAAGCGTTGTTTCAAGTTCTCTCTCAGCCTTTGTATGTAATGCCATCTCTTCACAAGGCTCCCTTTGTCGACGCTGTCGAGTTCTGGCATTTCGTTTCCAGGAAGACTCTGCAGAAACATTCCTGGTGTTAGAGTTCTTATTTCTGGATCGTCAGAAACGTAGGTCAATGGACGGCTGTTCATAATGGATTCACATTCGACAACCAGAGTAGAGATTTCATCCAGATCCAAGGAGGCTCGTCCTAAGTTCTTTCGCAGCAGATCTTTCAAGATGCGTATTAGCCTCTCCCAGAATCCTCCCCACCATGGGGCTGAAGGAGGATTGAATTTCCACTTGATCTGTTGTACTTCGAATTCTTTCTGTATCTTGGACCAGTTTAACTTTCGCAAAGCTGTGTGCAGTCCGACAAAATTCGTGCCATTGTCTGAGTACACTACCGAAATCCGACCTCTACGGGCTATAAATCTTCGGAGGGCAAGAATGAATGCAGGTGTACTTAGAGATGGAACAAGTTCGAGGTGCACCGCCCGGTATAAAGCACATGTAAAGATCACTATCCAGTGCTTTTCTCCAGTTTTACCAATGAGAGGGCCGGCAAGATCTACACCAGTCACTTGGAAAGCATGAGACAAACTGGTACGATCTTTCGGGAGTGGAGGAAACGGTACCCTGAGAGACTGGGCCTGGTACCTCTTGCAAAATTTACAATTCTCTATAACGCTCTTGACAGTCCTGCGTCCTTTCACTATCCAAAATTCACTGCGTAAAACTGTTAGCAATGTGAGAGTTCCTGCATGTTTGTGCAAAAGATGTTGCTGCTCAATCAGTCTCTTGACTGCCAAATGTTTGGACGGAAGGATAACCGGTGAGAGAAATTCTTTGGTTTCATCTTCATCTGTAAGTCTGGTCCTCATCCTCAAAATTCCGTCTTCATCTCTGTAAGCGTTCAAATTTCTCAGAGATTTCTTCTCAGCTTCATCTTTAAACGACTCGTTCTGCACACATCGGAAAAGTACGTTTCGGGCTTTTGCGCATTCTTCAGGTGTCAAGTTTGGAATACTTCTGGACCTCAACTTTGGACCACGTCTCCGGGCTGCTGGTCGGAAACGCATTATCCAAGCGATGACTCTGATTATTTTCGTTAAGCTTGATATTCTTTTTAGTAATAGTCCTATTACTGATTCGATTTTCGTGTTGTTCGCTGACACAACAGTTCGTCTTGTTTCTGACTCGACTGCTCCTTCATCTGGGTTGACGGATGACTTAGGCCAATATTCTTGTGGTAACTTCAACCAGTCAGGACCTTCCCAAAATCTTGTTTCCGACAATCTCTTGGCTCCGCAGCCTCTGGATGGTAAATCGGCAGGATTTTGATCACCCGGGATGTGAAACCAATCTTCAGATGAAGTCAATTTTCTTATTTCTGTTATTCTGTTGTTCACGAAGACTGACCATTGTTCTTGTCTTTTTATCCATGTCAGAACTGTCGACGAATCAGTCCAAAAGAAATTTTGTGCTTCGTTCAACTTCAGGCTGTTTTTAACTGAGTCAAACAACCTAGCTGCAATTGTGGCGGAAAGCAGTTCCATCCTCGGGATTGTGATATTCTTCAAAGGAGAAATTCTGCTCTTAGCTTGAAGTAGCTGCACTGCTACCCCGTCACTGGATTCACATCTTGCGAACACTACAGCGGCGTACGCAATCTGACTAGCGTCACAGAAAATGTGTAGACTAATTGTGGTATCACTTGAGGCACCAATCCAACGAGGAATTCTGATGTTCACGAGGTACGGTAATTCCTTGGTCCATTTGAGAAATTTCTTCTTGATTTCTTCATTCACCTCAGCATCCCATGAAGCTTTGTCTTTCCAAACAGACTGCAACAAAATTTTTGGCTGCAACAAGACAGGAGTTGTATATCCGATGGGATCATAGATTTTGTTGAGGAGAGAAAGGATTTTTCTCTTTGTCACCTTATTATCTTCATCGAAATGCAATCCTTCCGAACTTAATTCCAGAGTGTCTGTTTGCTTATTCCACACTAGACCTAAAACATTAAGTTTAATGGGACCCATAGCTCTGCTGTTATCTAAGGATGTATTTTCCCAACCTCTTAAGTCGAATTTTCCCCTCTTCATTATTTCCGTAGCTTCTTTTATAAAAGGTTCCAGGTGGATTCACGGTTGATGCTTGTGACGCAATTGTCGACATAAAAGCTATCCTTTAACTTTTCAATAGCATTCTTCGTAAAGGAGTTGTCTGGTGCTATCAGTGCTTCTCTATTCAAGTGTTGGTCGATTACAGCTCCCAAGAGAAAAGGACTACTGCAAACTCCAAATACTACTCTTGCATGCCGTAGTACCTTCAGTCTTCTTTCTTCGTCATACCAGAGGAACCGTAAAAAATCTCTTTCCTTGGGTTGTAAAGAAATCTGTAGAAATGCTTTCCTAATGTCCGAAACTACTCCTATTTTGTATAGACGAAAACGTGCCAGAATCGAAGGAATCTTCTCGATGAGATTTACTCCTATCTCGAGGCAGTCGTTCAGTGAAGGTGCGTTCAGGGTCTTGGCTGAAGCATCGAAGCATATCCGAAGTGGAGTAGTACTCTGTTCCTTTACAACGGGTAAGTGTGGAAGGTAATGCCCAGGTTTTGTCAATTCTGCATCTGGTACATCTTCTATAATTCCTTCTTTCTTCCAATCTTCAAGTACTTGGTGATATTCTTTCCGCAATCCGTCTTTTTCAAGCTTCTTACATGTAGAGTCCAATCTCTTCTTGGCCATTTCATAGTTATCTGGAAGGGGAGCATGGTCAAACTTCCACGGCATGCTTACTTCATATCTTCCATCTTCTCTAACATGTACAGTTTCTTGAAAATGAAGAAGTACCGCTTGTTTTGTTTCTTCTTTACTCCTCTGTTCGATAGGGTCTCGAATTCCGATTAGTTCTAGGTCCCATAAATTCGGAATAGGTATGTTTCCTTGACTTAGCATGGATATCACGGACATGTTGATGTTCTCTGACCGAAGCTCGGTAGGGATCTTCCCGGACAGGGACCAACCCAATTTGGTTTCAAACGCCACGAGTCCGGAAGAGAGTTGCTCCTTTCTTCCAGTGTAGAGTTTTCCAAGTACGTCTGAACCGAGCAGAACTTCTATAGGTATGTTTCGTCTTCCCATATCAGAGACGTTGATTTTCTTTTTCCGTAATTCCTCCATCCATGGGCCTTCACAAATACTTGGGATTTCGTTACATATCAGTCCTTGGTCCAACGCATCCAGATTACACACATATCCTCCTTTGAGATTGCCTAAGTAAATTTTATAGCTTTGGTGTCTACACTCATCAGTTTTGGTTCCCCCAAATAGTGAATGAGTAATTACATGTTCGCCCTGTGATTGATATCCCAACTCTTCGGCTGTGGACTTCAAAATATAGCTTTTTTGGCTACCCGAATCACATAGCACGCGAACATTCTTTTCTCCCTTATCACTTATCAATCTCACTACCAGGGTTTGGAGAAATACATTGCATTTTGTTTGCGGATAAGAGTGTAAAACGTCGGCTGACTCTGAGTTGACGACCTTATCGTCGACAACTTCATTGGACTCCATTGATTTCTTTTGGTCTAACGAGGGGCACATGAACTTTAAATGTCGCTTGGAACATTTAGCACAATTAACCTTGGACCGACAAAATCTTGCCAAATGGGTACCAAGGCACTGGAAACACAAACCATTCTTTTTTACTATGGCTGTTTTTTCAACTAAAGGGATTGAAAAGCCCGTCTACAAAAACGGCTTTCATGATTGAATTTGTCAGGGCAGAATATACAACAAAGTTTTTCCTCCGCTTTTTGAGTCGTCAACAGTTCTGTAGCGCTGTAAATTGGCCTTTCAAAAGCGGGAGTATGTGCCACGCGACCTTAACCCACATCTTTTTTCGGGACAGTGACATCAGTTCTTGACAATTTTATTCGTTCGGCTGACTCCACTTCTTGCTTTAAAAATGCCAGTAACGCGTCCAAGTGTGTTTCGTCATTTTTTGTTGTTGGGTCCTTTTTCAAATTTACCCTTACCCTTTCCCAGTTTTTAAGTACATCCAAAGGCAAACAATTTTCAACCAATGGGAATAAAATTACGGCACATTTATCGGTCGTAACTCCTAGTGTACTCAATGAGCGCAGTTGCGTCGATAATTTATTATACAACGTATTCAGAGAGAATTTCGATTTATTTCTGTTCGCATTATTTAATACCAGTGAAATTATTTCCCTGACGTACACTTCAATGAGTAGATCGTCTTGACCATAACGATCTTCCAAGCTTTGATACGCCAATAAATAATTTTCGTTTGTTACCGGAAATGATTCAATGAGTTCCCTAGGATCGGAATTCTCTTCGGTAGATTGTATCAAATAATGGAACTTCTCCGCGTTAGCTAAATGTTCACTCTTATGAATCTTCTCGAATTGATTACGGAATGTCAAATACTCTTTTATATCTCCGTTAAATTTTTTCAACTCGATCTCCGGTAAACGCGGACTTCTTTTAATCTCCTCGTAAATGATTGCATTATTACGGATCATTTCAGTATTATTTATGGGTACTGAAACCGGTTTAAATTTATTCAAAGCCCTCTTTACCAATACAGATATCTCTACTGACTTGTCTCTATAGACTTCGATTTCGTCAAATGCTACGTTAAATTCTGCGTCATCATTTATACTATCTAAAAACAACTTATGCGTTTTTTCTAATTTTTCTTCTTTTTGTTTAAATAAACTGTAACTCAATTCAATTTCGTCGCTAGTACTATTCTTATCAATTATTTCTTTCACAGCATTAAGCGCCTTTGTGAAAGCCGTACGTTCAGCCGCTTTTATTCGTTTCATCTGTTCCATTTTAAATATAAATAAATTCCTTATTTTCTAATCTATGAATCAGTACTAGCAAAAACTTGGATTGAGTCCTAAACTATTCTAAAGAGGTAAGCTAAGCTTGCTTACCTCTAAGTCCTTCGCTGAGCTGTACACGTACTATGCCAGTTCGTGCCGAGCCGGGGGCGCCATGATTTCGTGACTCGTCAAATTATAATCCTAAAGAGTCACTTTAACACAGAACAGTCACTTTAACACATACGATTAAATTTAACACGAATAAATACGCCATTCTGAAAACTATAACAGGTATATTCTAAACTAAATTGACACAATTTTACATTTAAAAGGGCCTTTAAAGGCAATACGTCCTTGCCCTGCTAAAATTTGTTCCGATCTACAAATATGTTTCGGCTTCGTTCTCCAAGCCAGGCAGGTAAATCACCGCTGATTGGTTGCCCGATCATGCATCAATCACGTGCAACGTCTCACGCCAGGCCAGGTGTGAAAGAAGAACTTTCATCTATTGGAGGGATTCTTTGGTTTCGCTTTCTCCGTTTGAATTTTTCGCCGGGAAAGGCCGATTCCCAACACTTATTATAGTACGTTAGGCTTTGAACATCCATCATAGTTATAATTCACGGAAATAGGTCGCTTAAATATGCATATTTGCAAACAACAGAACCATCCATGAAAAAATCATTACCTAAACCCACAATAAAATCTTAGAATGGAGACTAAACGGACCTACGTCACTTGAAACAAGGTCAATTATTTTTCAAATAATGAATTTAGTTTCTGAAGGTATTGGCAACAGAATAAAATAAGCATCTTTAATTTTAATTATTTTCCTAAAAGTTTTTATTTAATTTCTTCTGCCGAATGGCATCACGAAAGGGAAAAAAAGATCGGATTTGAGCGAAAGTGGTGTATTTTTTTCAGAAAATTCGAATTTTTTCTAAAAATAGAACATTTTGAAACCTGAAAGTTCAAAATCATAATCTAAGTATGAACTACGCATTTGTGCCAAGTTACGAGTCAAACAAATGTCTAGTTTAAGAGTCTATAAGTAATATACATACATACACAACTTCATTTTTATTATTATAGAAATTTAACTCATAAAATTGTTCATTACGAAGTATATAGCACAATTTCTAAGAATTTTTTTGGTATACGAACACTTGTGTGACAATGTATGTTACAAATGGCACAATTACTGCGACAACGCTGCATTATTTGTTAAGAGAGTATGTTCATCATTGAGCTAGAAGGGAAACTGGAGTGACGTGCCAGCGAGCCGAAAACCCACTCACACCCTTTTGAGCGAACAGGGCAGAACTTTAAATTCCAACTTTTTTTAAGAAATAACCATGTGGATCACAACTCAGAACCAACGAAGACGAACTCAATAGCGAAATAGGCAAGTTTCTAGGTTTTCTGACCGGTTCGTTTCTGCTCTAGTGCCGTGTATTCCTCCGCGTTTCGTTATTGAACCGGCTCGTTTGCTGCCCTGTTCAGTAAATCACACACCTCACTCCACTTTTCTTCTAGCTCAATGATGTCCAATGTCCATAGATACATATATTCCCTGAGATAAAAATTAAAACTTGAGGTTTTAAATATTTTCATAAATCAACCGGATACTTTTGGTCTCGTACAACTCAACTTGTCTTTTTTACATTCAGCTCCAGCTCAAAACCAGTAAGCAAAAATGAAGCTGTGAACAGGGAGGAGAGAGCAGGGAGGAGAGAGGGTACGGAGAGGCCCCGTAATATTAACGAATTGAAGTATTGCCGTCAGAAATTTCCGAGTTCTGCGCATAACAAAACCCAGTGCATTGTGGGATACATCTCTTATAGAAAAACTGTCTGCTCTCTGTGCAGGTGTTCAGTCTGGTGTACTAGTTAGATGGAGAAAAAGTAAGATGAAGTTTCATTTTCAATGTTTTATACTTTTATAAACAAATATTTTGCATAAATATGTTGATTAAAGATAGACATGTCCTTCCTATTATAATATGCATGACCTATTATGATTGCAGTTTCTTACATTCAATTGTGCATTGTGGTTCAATTGTGCATTGTGTGTGATTTCAATAACGTTTGGTTTTAGGTTGTATATTTTTGGTTTATAGGTAAAATATATTTCCAAAATGTCCTGTGTAGCCTTTGGATGTTACAATAAATCTTCGAAGAATATTGCTGGTATTACGTTTCACAGGTAAATACACTTTTATTAAAATTAAACTTAGCTTTTGCATCACGTCCAAGCATTTATAAGTCTGTCATAGTAAATCCTTCTGTTTTGTGATTGTTGATTAAAGGAAGTCTATTATAATATGTTTGTAAAACTGATACTTATTTTTTAAAAATTAAGCTACGTCTTTTTGTAGCTATGTAGTTGCAGTATTGGCATGATTGTAGTTTTATACATTCAAGTGTGCATTGTGGTTTGATTTTTGGGTAATTCCATGTTAAATCAAATCATAAAATAATATTTTGGGCCTTGACCTCTTGAATTTCAATAACGTTTGGTTTTAGGTTGTATATTTTGGGTTTCGGTATATTATTTTGTATATATTTCTTATATATTTATATATTACTTTGGTTTTAGTTTATAGGTATTTAATCTATTTCCAAAATGTCCTGTGTAGCCTTTGGATGTTACAATAAATCTTCGAAGAAAATTGCTGGTATTTCATACTACAGGTAAAAACATCTTTTATTAAAATTAAACTTAGCTTTTGCATCACGTGCAAGCATTTATAAGTCTGTCATAATAAATCTTTCTGTTTTGTGATTGTTGATTAAAGGAAGTCTATTATAATATGTTTGTAAAACTGATACTTATTTTTTAAAAATTAAGCTACGTCTTTTTGTAGCTATGTAGTTGCAGAATTAGCATGATTGTAGTTTTATACATTCAAGTGTGCATTGTGGTTTAATTTTTGGGTAATTCCATGTTAAATCAAATCATAAAAAAATTTGGGGCCTTGACCTCTTGGATTTCAATAACATTTGGTTTTAGGTTGTATATTTTGGGTTTTAGTATATTATTTTGTATATATTTCTTATATACATATATTGTTTTGGTTTATAGGTAAAATCTATTTTCAAAATGTCCTGTGTAGCCTTTGGATGTTACAATAAATCTTCGAAGAAAATTGCTGGTATTTCATACTACAGGTAAAAACGTCTTTTAGTAAAATTAAACTTAGCTTTTGCTACATGTGCAAGCATTTAGAAGTCTGTCATAATAAATACTTCTGTTTTGTGATTGTTGATTAAAGGAAGACATGCCCTATATAACATATTTCTAAAACTGATACTAATTTTTGGCATGTATAATATAATAAGTTTTTCATTGCATTTTGAGAGACAAGCAAAAAAAAAAACCGCACAATCACGGTTTTTAGGTAAGGGTCACCAAAGATTACAGAATAATTGGTGCGGCTACACGCAAAACATTGACCATCAATACAGAAATATAGCTGGCAACACTTTCAAGAAATTTGCAATATTGATGGCAACTTGGATATTTTGATGAAACATTGTTCGGCAATCATTGCAGGAAAGAGTTGACCATGTGTAATTGGGCCTATATGACCACATTGCAATATTATTTAATTATATAGTTTTCTAAATCCATATTTTGCTACTAGATCGTACCGGAACTTGATTATGGATTTATTGCATGGTTTAGTTTATTTAATTCATTTAAGTTAGGCATTTTTCATTTTGAGTTACGTATTTTAATTACATTTTAATCGCTAAATGTAAAAAAAGGTACTACTTTCACTAAAATGTTAAAATAAGAAGCATAGTAGAAGATTCGCCAATGGACTTGGCCCCTGTTTACATATAGCAATTCATTTGTTGTTAAAAATTATGAACAGCTAAATAGAGTTTTTTTTTCTGTTTTCTAAAAGTTTTCTTGTTACCAAATTTTAGGTTTCCAAAAGAGGAAATTTTAAGAAAAGAATGGGTAAAAGCTGTCAAAAGGGACAATTGGAATCCTTCAAAACACAGTGTACTTTGTTCAGAGCATTTTGAAGAATCGGATTTTGATAAATGTTCTACATTACGTGTTTATTTAATATAAACAGAAGTCTGCAAATGTTAATTTCTGTTTCATTAAAAACACTTTTTCAATGTGACTCAGTTCCTATTTTACTTTTTTATTTTTTTGTTTATGTATAATCCAAGAAGGTAGAGCAAGTGATTTTAGATGGATTTTTTAATAACTAAATGGTTATTTTATAACACATATTTAAGTTCATTTGAAAGTTAGAGCTTATTCGTTTTCTAAATTAATTTTTAAAAACTATTGTGAAATTTAGGTGTTGCATGTTCGAATATACAGTCCTTGAAAATCTAGAAATATATCCTTGAATGCTTCATTTCGTTAATATTATAAGGCATACTTTGCAATTAAGACAAAACATTTTATTTTACAGTTGTGTTTGAGCAAAACCCACACATCAATGAATATATATGTAATAAATGGATTGTAATTAATTTTAATGGATAATTATTATATTTTAATTAATTTAAATGGATAATTAATTAGCTCCCATTAATTAAAATGGTTGAAAATAGGTCTTGGCTCCTCCAAAACCAATTTATGGATCCGCCAATTATTAAACCAAGACGATCTTTCACACTCCATGCTTTCACCTCATTCGTCTGCATTACCGATCTTGAAACCGAAACTCATTATGCATCCCAAGATGCAATGCGGCGTTGGCTTCTTTTGTGCGCTACTGCGCAGGTACTGGGGCCTCTCCATACCCCTCTCTCCTCCCTGGCTGTGAAGTGAAGTGTAAAATGATGTTTGGGTATTTTGGTCGCTGGTGCTTGCGATTTCACATCCATTGGAGAAAATGACGTCAGAGAGACGTAAGCGAAGGGCAAAAATCGTGGCGCTATCTATCATTTCAATGGCAAAAAAATCTTATCATTTATATTTAATAAGTTACACCCAAACTAATGAATATGTTTTCTCAGACAGGGATGGTGGCGGCAGCGGGGGGTTATGGGGGCTCAGCTCCCCGGTCCAGGCAAGGCTAGCCGTTGGGGTAAAATGAACTTATGATGCCGGAAAAACATAACCCTTTTAAGGTATCCACCTACATTCGAGATAAATTTTTTGAAAACCATTATTTATTAAGCATATAAATGTATTTTTAACACTTATCGATAAAATATACAGGAAAAAAATCGAGAATACAAACTCTCCCCCTCTTTAATACATTTTTAACTATTATGTTGTTAAATTAGGGAGTAAAACGTCGTTACGCAGAATCTTATTTCATAAAAAAAAAATTGAATATATTGATATATTGAAAAGGGAAAAAATATTGTTCATCGAGACACAATACTAAGGGTTTTCGTTAAAAATTGCCTTTTAAAAAAAAAAATTGTTACTTTGAAAAACCAGCTATAAAAATGAAATGAAATTATAGAACCCTATAATTCTAGTTCAGAGCCTATAAAACAGTTTTATCAATATGCTGGAAACAAAATTGGTGAAGTTATCTATAAAACTTTTTGTGAAATCATGCATTACATGAAGGTTTTGAAGCAAACATTTACATTTCTCAGTAAACGCGCTTAAACTAAAGATATGCATTTTATAAAGAACTATACAAAAATTATTATTGGCAAAATGTTCGCTTCGTTTCAAGCGTAGTTCGTACCCTCCATCAATTGACCTTGAGTGCATAAGCTTACCACTAAGCGGCGAAATGTAACTTCTCTGTCACTCTGTCCCATCAACCCCCAGGGGCAGAAACCCCCTTAAAAGCTAGGCAAAAACAAATAAAAAAAAAAGAAGTGTCCAGCTATTTGGGGACATCTGAAGTCACTCCCCCAACACATTTATGGCTTCTGGGAATTTGTTGTAGGGGTGCATAGTTGACTTTCGCAGGAGACTCATTACCACTGCGAATTTTCTTGACGACGGATGATTATTTTTGCGCTTAAAAGATTTGCTTTTTTTTGTAAGAAATTAAAGAATACAAAGGAACAGACTACTAGTGGTATGTTTAACTTGGACAATTAATTTTATAGGATTTTTGGAAATATGTATTTTAATATAAATATTTTTTTAATTTAAAATAATTTTTTTTAGTACAAATTCCATTTTTTTATTTTTAAAAAGAAATGAAGTTACAGAATTAAATTATTTTTTGTAAATACTAACTGTTTTATTCATTTTATTTGAAATAAATGGAAGAATGAAAAAAAAAATTCTATTTCAGAGAGAAATTTGTAAAATGCTTCACATTACTTTTAATATACTTTTAAGTAAAATCCTTCACTACAATATATTTTGATAAAAATATATTTAAAATCTGTAGTATAATTCCAGTATTTTATATACATAATTTGCAGTATAGAAATATTTTACTTAAAAAATAATTGCACATTTAAATTTTTCTTAAATTAACTAATATTGGAGAGTAGGTGTAAGTAAAGGAATTTTTTATATATTTTTTTTAATCTATAGAATGTTTAAAGATAAAACTTAATGAATTAGCCCAATTAATTTTTTTAAAAAAATTTCATTGTAATCAGTTTTGACTAGTTTCTATAAAAATTATTCTGTAATTGCCAGAATTATTTAGTCGAAAGAATTTTGAAAAGGTGGAGACGAATTGAAAAATGATTTAATATATATATATATTTCATTTTAAATCGAACTTTTCAAATCGGTCTCTGTTTAAGAATTTAGGGGTCTCTGTTTAAGAATTGATGGGTTAGATGGCGCTACAATTTTTACCATTCGCTTATGTCTCTGACGTCATTTTCTCCGGTGGATGTGAAATCTTAAGCACCTTGGTCGCTATTTTGGGCCCGTCCGTGGCCGAGTGGTTAAGGCATCAGCCTAGAGGTTCAACCTTCTCAGGACTGCAGGGGTTCGAATCCCACTTACTGCCAGTCATCTTATAAATCGGATCTGTGCTGGAAATAGTGGAAAATCCTCATCACGGATGGGCCCGAGTACACAGGGACAGACGTGCTCGTTAAATCTCTGGAGTCCAAAGTCCCGACGGCGTTAGCGTACGATGTCGCTCGAAGTTCCGTTGGGTGCCCACTCAGGTGTCGACCTCGTCACTTGACCAAGGTTCTAAAATACGAGGCGTTATTGGCTGTGTTAAAGCTCCTAAAAGAGGCTAGAAATAGGCAGCCAGAAACGATTACCTTACCTTGGTCGCTATTTTGTTTATGAATGTTCTCTTACAATTTTAAATTAAAATATTGATGCAAAGTTCCTTAACCAAAGAACTTTTTCAACAAAGTTAGTGAGTATTGAATTTTGCTTTTTATTTGTAAGATTGAGCAAGATAAAAAAATTGTTTAAAATTGGTTGT
>JAFNEN010001261.1:0-76663 GCA_019343175.1 Oedothorax gibbosus
CCCTGCGTATGGCTCGAGCCCATTCCGCTCTTCTACTTACATTCGTAGGGAAAGAAAACATTGAAATCTTTGACAATAGATTCGTATTTCCACGCATGTTGCACTTCGGAACAACGCACAATCACTGTATCGATTTCTATCGTATAATTTCGACATTATTAATCTAAGAAAGAACGCTCATCGATACCACGACTCAAAACATAAACAAACTCCTTCAACAGGAAGTTAACTTGGTAGGCTGAGTGGACTTCCGGGTTACAGCGCCACCTGCTTAAGTTTGTGACATTAAATCGTCTATACAGTGCACGAATACTGAAATCGTATAGAATGCGATAGTCCCACAGAGAAGGGTTTTGTTTTAGTTAATTGTCAATTTTGTTCAGGTATTTCTGTTGATTAAGTTTTTTAGGATTTAATTAAATATTTAAAAATGGCATGCGCAATAGCCACTTGCGGAAACTATTTTAAAAAAACTAAGCAGAGAGGATTGATCTATCATGCTTTCCAAAGGAACCCAATGCAGCAAAGGAATGGCTTCAATGTTGTAAACGAGATGATGTTGTAAATATTACTTTTGCTCGAATCTGCAGTAGCCACTTCACAGATGACAATTATGAAGACGATATGAAACAACAGACTACTTGGATTGCCGCAAAAAAAGATTTTAAAGAAAAATGATGTGCCTTCTCTATTTTTGCCAACATCAAAAAACATAAATTGCGACATCAATGATTCAAAAAATTTAAGAGAATCTAGAAACGAAAAAGAAGTACATTGCAAAGAGCCTTCAAAATAAGACTATATGAATTAAGTCCAAAAAAGAAACGCCAAGAAGACGTATCTAAAGATGAAATATTGGAAAATCAAACGTGTTCTTCTTGTCCACTGTTACTCAAGAAAGTTAAATCTCTTAAAGATGAATTGAAAAAGCTAAAATCTCAAAAATCCAAATTGTCAAAACAGAAATAAAGAAAAAAAAAACAAAGAAACCATAGGTTAGTAGTAGCTGAAAATAGGTTTTTAAAAAAGAAATAGCTGCATTAAAAGAAAAATATAAAAAGATGATTGTTAAGGAAACTAGTCTCAAAAAGGTATTAACGAATACTCAGATTAATGCTATTACATCAAAAAACCACAAAATTTACTGGACGGCATTTAAATTTTTGTTTAAATATACTACAGTAGTAAAAAAATAAGTCTAAACTTTATTGCAGGAAAAAACCAAAATTATAAAGCTACAGTTAACTGCGATAGTATGAAGAGGATTAATCATGACAAATATTTATATTTGCAAGAATTTTTGTGATGTCTTTGTTCTGTCCTAGATGTATTTATATAAAAAAAATATTTATTTATGTTTATATCCATGCTTATTGAGTAAAATTTATTAGTATTGTAAATATGTTTAGGATTAAATAAAATCTTCATTAGAGAGAGAGGTTTGAATGATTCAGATGATATATCTAATATAGATTAGTAAAACGAGCTTAATTTGTGTCCATTTCCCATATTATCGCTTTGCAAGGGGAAAGAGAGTGTTACATGGTGACGTCACGGCCCCTCCGCGAAAATGAGCGCTTTTCGACCTTGGTGAACCAGCCCTTATTCCTACTTTCTATGGCCCTGACTGATGACTGAGTTCTACAATGTAATGCACCTGTGCATTGTTGTAAGCAAGGTTCTTTAGACATAGCGCCAGCCAATAGTTGAATGTTTGTAATGTCTACATAGTCACGTCATCAGACCAGAAATCATACAAATATCCATGTCTCAGCTCATACTCCCTACAGTACAGCTATAACAGTCAGCCACACAGTCAACAGCCTTCAGTTTTGTAGAGCCGGAATTTATTTTTGTTGAAAAATCGTCTATAAGCCTTAAAACGTAAGTAAATTAAATTCTTTATCAGATATAGTAATATTTAATTCATTATATATTCATATATATATATATAATATATATATATATATATATATATATATATATATATATATATATTATATATATATATATATATATATATATATAATATATATATATATATATATATATATATATATATATATATATATATATATATATATAATATATATATATATATATATATATATATATATATATATATATATTATATATATATATATATATATATATATATATTATATATATAGTATATATATATTATATATTAATATATATATATATATATATATATATATATATATATATATATATATATATATATATATATATATATATATATATTTTGTTGGGAAATAAAAGTTATAAAAGTCTATTTGGTTAAGTTAAATCATCTTAAATAAATTATAAGGGGAAGGGACTCCAGAACAACACATCTTCACACACAGGTAGTTTTATTCGAAGTGGTTGCCAACGATGTTACAAGAATATTATGACGTGATTAGGTCACGCCCAGTTGATAATTAAAGTGGTGCTGCCATCTATATAATATTAATGCAAACACTAACTATACTATAAACAATTTGTATTGGTTACACATTTCAAACTTGCCCTTAACCAATACACAATAGTTATACATTTATAAGCACAATAAAATAATATTATTTAAGCATTTTAGATCGTAACTCAGTAAAGGAATTTCTAGGTAATGCTTTTGTAAACATATCAGCGATGTTAAGATTACTTGGACAATATTGAATATCAATTATATTATTATGAATCATTTCTTAACAAAGTTATATTTAACATCTACATGCTTTAATTTAGAATTAAAACGTTCATTGGTTAACATGTTTATGCAAGGTAAGTTATCTTCAAAACAGTTATTGGTGTTATGTCCTGAAATTGAAAATCTTTAAACAATTTAATTAACCATAGAATTTTCTTTCGAAACATTAGCTAAAGATATGAACTCGCTTTCAGTAGAAGATAATGCAGTGCTAGTCTGCTTCTTGCTTTGCCACAAAATTGGGGTATCACCAAAATAAACAATAAAACCACTCGTACTTTTACGGTCGATCAAATCACCGGCGAAGTCGGCGTCACAAAAAGCTTCAATACTTTCTGGATTATCGTTGGCACTGATAAACAATTTTAAATTAACTGTTTGTACGCAAGTAAACAATTATTCGCAACACACTTTCCCAATGATATTTGTTGGTTTTTCAACATGTCGTGGACAGAGCACTCACACTTTCACATATGTCGGGTCTTGTGCAGTTTGCGATGTAATAATAGAGCACCAATAATCTCACGATATTTTGTCTTCTTCTCTGGTGATAGCGCTCGCTATCGGATATGACTTGTTTGCGAAATCTGTTGACATCGGTGTGTACGTTTGTTTACGTTGATCACATTCACTGTGTTGTTGGATCAGCTGCTGGATTTTTGATGTTTGGTGTAGTGTAGAAACTTCCATCTTCTGTTCTTTCAATTTGGAGTCCCACGTAGTGAGTCGGATTTCCTAGATCTTTAGTTTGTGTACAGGCTCTGTAGTCTTGCTTTGACCTCTTCTATTTTTATCTTCCGAGTTGCTTAATAGTAAAACATCATCTACGTAGAGAAGTATGATGGTCCAGACAATCATCTTCTTTCCTTGAAAAACAACAAGAATCTCCATCTCCTTGCTTGAATCCCAAGTCGGTGAAGGTTTTTACTACTGTCTTGTTCCAAACTCTCGAGGTTGCTTCATATAAATTTCTTCTTCAAGTTTACCATACAAAAAGGCTGTTTTTATGTCAAGGTGCTTGATGTACATCTTTTGTGTAGCAGCGATTTTTAAGGCGGCTCTTATGGTGCTGTGTTTGGTGACTGGACTAAAGTCTCGTCGAAATCAACTCCAGGTCTTTGAGAGTATCCGAGGGCACACAGTCGAGCTTTTTCAGTAACAGTTCCGTCTGGAAGGAGTTTTTCTTTGAAAACCCACTTTGAACCTATAGCCTTCTTTCCCTTTGGTAAGTCGACAAGGGTCCACGTCTCGTTCTCCACAAGTGATTTGAATTCATCGTCTGCTGCTGCGATCCATTTTGACTTGGTAGAATCTTCAAGTCTCTGGACTTCTTCCCAGGAGTTTGGTGCTTGTGAAATTTCTACTCTGGCAGCATACGTGAGTCTGTTTGGTGGTCGACTGACTCTTTGTGATCTCCTCAGGATGGGCTCTGGTTCGAAGTCTGTTGTTTGTGAGTTGAGAGGGATGTTGATCTCTTCATCTGAGGTATTTGTCGGTGGATCTTTCAGATGTTTGCTTCTTTCATTAAATTTTACGGATCTGCTGATTGTGATCTTTTCTGTGGCTGGGTTTAAAATTCTATAACCTTTGGTCGTTGTGCTGTATCCCACCAACACACCTTCTTCTACGTTGTCGTCGAGCTTTCGTCTAAGTTGTTTTGGGATGTAGGAGTAAGCTTTCGCTCCAAAGACTTTAAGATGACCAATGTAGGGTAAAAATCCATGCCATCGTTCGAAAGGAGTTTTCTGAGTTGATCTGGTTGGCAGTCTGTTTTGGAGGCATGTTGCTGTCAAGATGGTTTCTCCCCAATATTTGTTGTCAAGTTGGGCATCTTTCAACATAGTCTTCGTCATCTCCACCAGATATCTATTTTTTCTTTCAGCAGTGCCGTTCTGACTTGGCGTGTACCTGACTGTGGTTTGATGTTCTATGCCATTCTTCTTCAGATAGTTCTCCAGTTCATGACAGATATATTCTCCACCGTTGTCTGTCCTCAGGATCTTTGGTGTCTTGTTGAACTTGTTCTGTACCATTGCTACAAATTCCATGAATTTCTCTGCAGCTTCATCTTTTGAATTCAGTAGGTATGTGTGGCAGTATCTTGAATAGTCGTCGATGAAAGTTATGAAGTATCTCTTTTCAGATGGGGTTGTAGTGTCGAGGGGCCCGCAGATATCAGAATGAACTAAATCCAGGATTTGTTTGGATTGGTACGAGGATTTCTTAGGAAACTTAGTTTGAGACATCTTGCCCTTAATGCAGCTTTCGCAGAATGAGTCATCGTGATGACAGTCGTCTAGCTTTAGTCCACGAACAAGTCCATGTTTGCACATTTCGATGATTGCTGCATTGTCTCGATGACCAAGTCTTTGGTGCCATAATGTTGTACAGTTCTTGTTATTACATTGGGTTGCCAGATTCACTACATGGTTTTCTTTATCATAAATTTTATAAAGTCTGTCTTCATCTTTGTCTGCGATAGCGACTATATTCTTGCCTTGTTTGATTTGACAGTCATGCTCGGTAAAGTTGACTTGGTATCTTTTCCCTATAATCTTCTGAACGGATAGCAAATTAGATTCGATGCTTGGTACAAATAAGCAATCATTAATTTCTAATCTATTAATTGCACCCGATTTCAACTGGCAGTTGATGTAACCTTTTCCTATGCCTTCAGCATATATTTTCTTTCCGCAAGCTGTAGTTACCGCATCATTATTTTCTACAATTTCGTTGAAAAAGTCAATATTGTTCGATATATGACATGAGGCACCCGAGTCCACAATAAAATCTAAGTTCGATGTGCCTTTTCTAGCTTTGTTTAAATTCAGCGATAATTCGGCTTTGTTTACAATCTTCAAAATGTCAACAACATCTTCCGCGTCGAGCGAGCAACGGTTCTCCTCTTCGTTCTTCCTACTGCGCGTGCGCGATTCTTCCTTCTGCTCTTCTCTCCCGGTGTTGTTGGCGGAGTGCCAATTGATCTCCTCCTCTCTTGTGGCTGTGACGTCATCGTTCCGGGGGGGACGCTGCGGTTTCTCTTGTCTCCTGGTAGTGACGTCAATGCTTCGCGAATTCGTTTCGTCTACTTCCTTTTTCAAATTCAAAATGGTTTTGGCGGTAAAATTCTTTCGGAATGATTGTTTCTGATTACGATAATTCGACGATTGAGGTTGTTCAAAATTCGATTCGTTTCTTTTCTTCAACCTGCATTCAGACGTTTCGTGGTTATTTCTTTTACAATACGTGCAGTATTTATTTCTGTATTTACTTGTTTTGAAAGCGATTGCTGCGTCACTATTCTGGTTGTGCTTTCGTTCGGAACGTCTGTTGGCTTCGTCGAGTACCTTGTTCTTGATCAATTCTAGGCTTAATTCCTTCTCCGGCCACGCTTCTAGAGCTGTGATGAGGGATTCGTAGGAATTAGGTAGACTGCATAGTAGAAGTGCGCCGATGTGTGTGTCTTTGATTTCTTCTTTAACCGCTCGCAGCTTGGAGACAATTTCCAGGATTTTAGTGATATGATCTTGCATCGAAGTTCCTTCTTTGTATTTAATGCTATACAATTTTCTAAGAAGATACAGCTTACTGGTTAGGTTATCTCGTTCGTGGATACTTTTCAGCTTGTTCCAGATTTCTTTCGCTGTTTTCTGTTCTCGAATGTTTTCGATTTGGTTGTCTTCGATTAGCAGGCATATCGTCGCTCTGGCTTGATTGTCTTTCTTCGTCCAAGCGTCGGTCAAGGTTGTAGGAGTGTCATCTATAATTACTGTCCATAAATCTTCTTTTACAAGTAGCATTTCCATTTTGAACTTCCATAGCTGGTAATTTTCGTTGTTCAGCTTCACAACGGTCAGCGATGCGTTCGTTGCCATTTTGTTGAAGTTTCGTTTTGAGTTCTCACTGTAGTTTAAAAGTCAATAAAAAAAAATCCAGTGTTGAGGTAGCAGGAGCTTTCAGTCTCATAATCTTTTGTTGGGAAATAAAGTTATAAAAGTCTATTTGGTTAAGTTAAATCATCTTAAATAAATTATAAGGGGAAGGACTCCAGAACAACACATCTTCACACACAGGTAGTTTTATTCGAAGTGTTGCCAACGATGTTACAAGAATATTATGACGTGATTAGGTCACGCCCAGTTGATAATTAAAGTGGTGCTGCCATCTATATAATATTAATGCAAACACTAACTATACTATAAACAATTTGTATTGGTTACACATTTCAACATATATATATATATATATATATATATATATATATATATATATATATATATATATATATATATATATATATATATATATATATATATATATATATATATATATATATATATATATATATATATATATATATATATATATATATATATATATATATATATATATATATATATATATATATATATATATATATATATATATATATATATATATTATATATATATATATATATATATATATATATATATATATATATATATATATATATATATATATATATATATATTTATATATATATATATATATTTAACCATGATTTTCCTCGAGTACATGATGGCGTACAATTTTTTTTTCATTTCTTACACTCAAAAAAAGTTTAGTAATCTGTACTAAATTTTGGTAAAATCAACCAAATTTAAGGTGAAATAGGTGATAAATAAAGATTTGGTAAATGCTACCATAAAGATTTAGTAAACGGCATTTGGTAAATTCTACCAAATATTTAGTAGCGGGCACAGATGACGATTTGGTAAACGTAACAAAAGTATTTTGTAATTTTTACCAAAAATTTTGTTTATGAAATAAGACCCTGTTGTCTTTACTAAAGATTTGGTAATTTATACTCATCGATTTGGTAGGTGAAACTAAGGTATTTTGTGAATTTTACCAATCATTTTGTTTCTGAAATAAGACCCTGTTGTGTTTACTAACAAGTTGGTAATTTATACTCATTTATTTGCACTGAAAAAAATGATTCCTCAACTTCTACCAAATTTGTTTGGAAACTGATATTTGGTTTCGGTTACCAAACTTTAGTCGTCTATACCAAATAATTTTACTATATAAAACCAAATATATTTGGTGAATACGTTTACAAAGTTTGATTCACTGTTCCAAAAAAATATTAACCGTTACCGAATTATTTTGTAACGCCTACCAAATTATTTGGTAAAGGATTTTTAGTTTCATTAACAAAACTTTTGGTAAAGAAGAAGACTAACCGTTTACTAACCTTCTACTACGTCACTCTAAGACACAGAAGAAGAAAGAAACAAGGATTTAGAATGGCCGTCGCGAAATGATTGTCGGTGTGTTCATTTTGTTTGAACTCATTCAGAAGTTTAAAGGTAAATTTATTTTTAATGGTAATTTTTATATATTTTATTATATCTTTAATGCTGCCCTGTATACGTTGTCTGACCAGACGTACTGCATTCGGCAGTACAGTATTACACTTTTAGGGTCTTGTGGCTGATTCACAAACATTAAATTGTACTTTCTTTTTGAGTCTGTACTGCGAAATGTCCAGTATTTCTGAAAACTGTAGAAATTTCCTCAGGAATATATATTTGTTTAATAAAAGTCAATCTATAAAAATTATTTGTCCTAATGTTTGTTATTTGAAAACTGCTATACACGTAAGTATAGCATGACCAGATTTATTTCAGTGATCAACTTTTCTACTATGAAATCCTCATTAAATTGTCATAAATTACATTTTATTTTCATTTTTTTGTTTGAAATAACTACAAAAAAATTAAGCGGAGACTATTTTACACAATTTTTATAGCTATATGATTGAATAACAAACTAAACCTTACTGCGAAATGCAGCACGTCTGGTCACCCTACGTATTTTTATTTTAGAAGTATATTTACAGTTCCAAATAACGTAGTTGAGTTATTGTTATAAAGTGTGTGTAGTGTTTGGAAAATTCGTTTCATTAAATTTGTATACCAATACAGTAAAATCCTAGTCGCTAGCCAAGAGATGTCGCCAAGCTCAAAAAGTCGCCGACCAGCGACTAGGATTAACCCTAATCTGTATCTTGTTGCTTGTAAACTATATTTTTGACATTATAACACTCATTCAATTTCTTTTTATTGAAGGAGTTGGCAAAGAGGCTTTGCTAGCTTTAAAGCCGGAATTCTGATGAATTATTTCTTTGAATCATCGACTATCTTCAAGGAGCACCAAGGTGTAAATTAACCCAAGAACATGATGAAGTAAGTAATTTTCTTATTCTCTTATGATTTATAGTCGGGTGGGATAGATGGTATGCAAAAAGCTTGTTTTATTTACACCATGTTTTCGAATAGTATATCATTTTAAGTTTAAAGAAATTCTGCAGAATATGCAAATGAGTTTATGATATTCTATCAACAATTTATATTTGTTGTCATTTAGCTATGGTGTGGAGTCGAATAAGTAATGTGTGAAGTAAAATGAGTAAACCGTTTTTGTTAACCTTTTGGAGCATGTCCTGCAATTTAATGCATTTTCGGTAAAATCCCAGTTGATGGCCCAGGGACAAATAACAAAATTTAGCAAGTGTTTTAAAATTAATAGCAATAAAAAATGTTTTATTACAACCATGTATGCTAATCAAAAGAAAGCTATGTTAAACTAAGGTTGCAAGCATGTTTAAGGGTTATAAAAAAAATCAGGAGCAAAGGCAGTGTCTGGAAAATGTAAATTCACTGTTATCACTCGGATAAAAAATTTCTTTTTCTGGAGAAATACTTTGATGTCTGTTAGATATATTCCTGTTTTTTCGTATCTGTTTGTGTTCTCTGAGTAGTAAATAAAATTAGTGTTTGAGGTTATAGTTCCTCTTAATCTCTTCTCTCTGAAAGAAGAGAATAAGAAAAACACCTTAAATCTGAGCATATTTGATATTTTAAACATGGTGTTGCATTTACAAAAAAATGCGAAAGCTTGAAATTCCACTGTATGTAATGTTCTGAAATTTTTCACAACCCTAGTGTCCCTAGTTTTTGAAACCTAAGCATTTTTTTTTGTAAAATTTCTGCAAATTGCATTGTTTTTTTTTATTCTTTTCCAGTTACCTCGGGATGTAACACTATTATAATGTCATCGACCGAAAGCCCTGCAGAAAGGTGTCCTTGATGCAGTAGTTTGCTTCAATGATGGTACGAGCAGTCGGCAGTGTTTTGGAACATGTGAGAGTGGAACCTGGGTTTGACATGCTGAATGCGATGGCCAAGCTCATAAAATTCGCCGACCAGCGACTAGGATTAACCCTAATCGACATCTCGTAATGTATGTAAACTATAAATTTTTTGCATTAGAGTGAGTGAGACGCCAAATGGAGGAGGGATCCAGGTGAATTTGTTAGTAGCAGTTTATTATGTGCAAAATCAAGTAGCTTGATTTGTTATTTATTTGATCACTTAGAATGATTCTCGACACTATAGAATTCAACAATGCTGAAACCCTTAATTGTTGTAGTTTTATGGAATTGGGTGTAAGAAGATACACACAAAGGCAAAATTTCTTTAGAATTTGCAGCAGTTTAACAATTTGTTTATGATTGAAGACCACTTTAGTAACCTGATAATTCACAATTAGTTTTTGGTTCATTTATCTTAAAAATTTTCTTATTATGTAATATAGAATGCTTCAACAAGTTATTTCTACCCAGGTCAAAATTCATGCTAGTATTTGTTTGCTAGACTAGCAATAGATGCTAGATTTACAGCAAGAACACCAGCATAAACTACCATAAATATTTGCTAGTGGTACCAAAATTGCTAGCATGTCATGGTGTGTTTTGATACACTTTCTATGCTAGTCTAGCAACAATCTATACCATCATATGCTATTTTTTCTTGCTATTCTAGCATTACTTTCCTAGCACCAGTTGCTATTTTTTCTTGCTTTTCTAGCATTACTTTCCTAGCATCGGTTGCTATTTTTTCTTGCTATTGTAGCATTTCTTCCTAGCATTGGTTGCTATTTTTTCTTGCTATTGTAGCATTACTTTCCTAGCATCAGTTGCTATTTTTTCTTGCTATTGTAGCATTACTTCCTAGCATTGGTTGCTATTTTTTCTTGCTATTGTAGCATTACTTTCCTAGCATCAGTTGCTATTTTTTCTTGTTATTGTAGCATTACTTTCCTAGCATCAGTTGCTTTAAATCTTTGCTAACCTAGCATTAGTTGCAATTATTTTTTGTCCATTCTAGAGTTCATACACAAAAAGACAAAGAAGAACACATTAAGCATTTATTTATTTATTTATTTATTTATTTATTTCGAGAAATATTATTACAAATGTACTGAATCTTGTCAGATATTTCTTTCTTTTTTTTTCAATTCCTCTTCAATTTCATCGATTTTGCCTCTTTTTATAAGATATTCTCTCATTTGACCTGAAATAAAAAGTGAAATGACTAAGTATAAATATTTGGAAAGGGCACTTGGAAAGGCTTTACTTATATTGAAAAATTTACTTGCTAAATGGGGGAAAATATAAATTTCCAGATATTGTTACTAAGTAGCAGCATTCAGCGATATTTTTCTTAAACATTCGAGATTAACTATGAAAGAACTGATAACCTTCTGTAAAAGTTTTTTTTAGTCAAATACTAACAATCGGGCATTTCTTTGGTAAGGCTTTTTTTGGACAGCAAATTTGACAGTGATTTGCTTTGTACTCCTGACATTTTGTAAATATGTTATATATGGTAACAGAAATAAGTCTGAAATTAAAATTATCATTTTATTAAATACAAAATCAATTATAGCTTATTAACCTTGGAAATCTGTAAGTATAAGACAGAAACGGCATCTACATGAATAAATTTCCTATTGTATCAATACCTAATTTTTTTCTATTATTTCGATTAAAAAAATGAAATTTATTGATTTTATTTTATAGCAATCAAATGAAAACCATAAAAGTACAATAACATTCTGTAAAATTTGACGTGCTTTTCACCCTATTTCTGCCAGCTGACGATCATTAAGTGAAATTCAAGGAACACTACTATCAAATATAAAATCAATCGTGCATTTTGACATTAGTTTTTTTGGGGGGAGGGTTTCATTTGAATCATCTTTGTATTGGGATTTTTAGCCTACTTTCCTTTTTTTTTAATTCGAAAGAATTAAAAAAAAAAAAATGGAAAGTAGGGTATTGACATGCTGGGGATGTCTGCCTATCCGTACCCAATTTCCAAATTCGATTCTATCCGTCCGATTTTGAAATTTCTTTTTTTGTTAGAAAGGTATGACATCAGAGACCTGTCTATCTTTTATACTTTTTGTCCGTCTGTCTGTACGTCCGGACAGACATGGTCTTCCTCTTTTTCGTCGATCTTCACTTGCAATAGCATTGAAATTTAATCTTTATTCATTTAAATCGCTATTGCCACATCAACTATCGCATGAGAAACTTTAATTATTTAAAATAAATAGTTTAAATTAAAGCTAAATACTGTGTTTGGCGATTTTTTTTTCTCCCAAGTTGTATAAATATTGTGCGGAAGCAAAAATATTAGTTACTCTTATTAACCTATTTGTTTTTCTATAAGAATTTCAGCGAGTGTTAAAGTAACGGGAAAGTAGGGCTATTTTAGTTCTTTCAGAACTTCTTGTTTTTACTTGCAATACTTTAATCTTTCAGTGTACCTCTAAGAAAATACAAAACTATATTAGAAATATTGTTCTCTTTGTTACTGAAAGGTAATTTTTAAAAAACTTCCTTAAAGTTATTTTTTGTGTTTATATAATTTTATTTGTGGAATTGTGAAATTCCAGTATGTCACTCTGAGGCTTACATTTTTGCCGACCCCTAAATTACAGGGTACTTGGCAAAACACCTATTGGTTATTACCTGATATCACAGCCAACTGTTCTGGTGTGAGGGGCACTTTTGCTTTTGATTGGACAGCCTGCACAGCACCTGCAAAAAATTTTGTGGGGCCATTTTGATTTTTGCAGGCTATTCCTCTTACTGATCTTTCAGATTTTCTGTACTTCCCCAAATCACCACAGCCAGACTCTTGGTGAATTTTTTTACATGGTCTAAATCAAAAATGTCCAGATAAATCTTTCGGTTTACCACAATCCCTGCTCCAAGTTCAATCTGCAAGAAAAATTCAGCTAAGATATTAAAAACGTAACTTCATTTTTAAAACAACGTAAACTATAAGGGATCCTTTATCACCTCCTATCTAAATAATTACTCATTGCCTGATAAGCAAAAGGATATTCAGAAGTCAATACAAAGCAAAATGTTTTAGTCATATCAATTTACACTGTACATGTGGACTAACTTATGAAAGATGTAAATGTAGTGTTAAAAAAATAAGTTACATATTGAACTAATGCAATGAGGAATTGTTATTCTTTTTACACCACATGCACGGACCCTAGTAATAATTATCTCCTATACATATTTATTGGTTTCAAGTTTCAAGAATTAAATTTTCGGTTTGACAACATGACATCAAGAGTTTGATGATTCGATTGACAGTAAACCAACTTGAGTCTTAACTCTAACCAAACTATGGCAGCGAATATACAAACGTTCATTTTCTGAGAGCAATGACCGACTCTACTGCCTTTCCATACAACCGTGCCAATCTGGTTTAATCTCATGCAACATTTCTGATTTTAAATTGAATTTTTTATATTGTTAAATAAATTTAAATTAACTGAACTTCCGAAAACAAATATATAAAAATTACATGTTTGGTCAAAGAATGTGTAAGGACAAGTTCAGTTTGCCAAACAAGCATATTACTCTGCACCTATAATCAGTGTTCTAAAGGAATAAAATTTAGTGCTACTTGCAACATACCTCAGTAGTTTCAGAATCACTCTGAATTTCTGGCTGGTTGATGATTACTGCGTGGCAGCATCCTCCTGTAAAATATTTAAATATTAGACAAATACAGTTTTATTAAAAAAAATAATCAAATTGCTTTCTTGAGGAATGAAAATAGCAACTTTTTAGGTATATTAAATGTATAAGGACCATTAAAAAATATGTATGAAAATACGTAGGTATATTGTCAACTATTGACAGATATCGAAAGAGAATCAATACTTATACTATGCTCAATGTATCTGCTAAAAATCATTGATAATGATGGGCATTACGACAAATTATTCTCCAACTATTTAAGAAAATATCATTTTAGTTTATTTTATAGAAAATTTCAATTAGCTAGGAATATGCATCTTATTTAGCTTTTGCTAATTTTAATAAAACAACAATATTAAACAAATTTTAAATAAGTGTTCATATTCTTAATTACAAATAAAGAAAACTTATGAAACTTTACCTTGTGTAACATCCAAGAGTTCTTCTGAGGAAACTGCAACACAAAATGTCGAATGATGACAGTTTTATGCACACCGCCATCTATGACCTTACACAATAAGATATTCATCCAACAAACTTCAATTATAAGGGGGAAAAACATTTTTAAGTTAAACAATACAAAATACTCTTAGTTAAAAGTAACTACTCTAAAAATGAATACTAAGCTTTGCATCACTCTGGCAGTGAGTGTAATGAGGAAATTTTCTATAAACCCAAAATGTTGGTAATATTTTAATAACTAAAATAATTCCACTGTCATTGTATAGGTTTGAAAAATACATTTCTAACAGTTTACTTAATTATTAAAAAAAAAACCTCAATGATAAGAAAGTGGAAACTGCTTCATTCACTGGCGCCATTGGCGACTGAGTTTGGCGCACGTTAGCAAACCAATATCCGATTTGGTAAAAATGACATTCAGGCAACAATATACATTGATTTAATCAATGGTAAAATCCAAATAAGAACAATGCTTACACTATCCAGAAATTATGTCTCTAATACTAAATAATATTTTAAATGAGGATAAATGTAAACGATTACCAGTAATGCGAGAATCAAAAACGTGCAGCACTAAAAATTCCACTTAATACGTAAACAATATTAAATTCATAGTTTTAAAAATAACATGAATATAACTTACCTTGTAAATGTAACCTTGTAAACGTTGAAATTTTAAAAATTATTTTAAATTTATTAATTTAAAAAGACTGCACGTTGCGCGGCGGCTGAAAATACTCGAAAATGTAAACAATAACAAATGCAAGAACAGAACATTACAGTTACAGTGAAGTTAAATGTAGAAATAATTTGCATGGTAACAATTTATATACTCGAAGATAATTCTTTTTTATGTTGTTGTTAAATAACCTTTTAACATCTAGTAAAAACTAATGAATACTATTTATCTCTCTTTTTCATTTCTCGTTAAATAATTGTCATAGATTTATACCAAGTAAGCAAGACAACACATGAGTTGGTAATCCACTTTCTAAACTAAAAGTTCACAAAGTTAAAATTTCAACGTAGTTTTATTGTAAAATATTTCTTAAAATCAGTTTCTGAACATTATTATTGTAAAACTAAGTAGTATATAGCGACAAGTCGTATCTGGAAGTTATTTTCTTTCATCTTATTAGCAATGCGCCACGTGCAACACATGTGCATTGTACATAGCAAAGAATCAATTTATTTTATGAAAAAAAAAAACTTTTACTGATTATAAAATATTTACAAATATAGAAAAACCCGAGTTCAAATTCAAATTTTAGTTTGGAATATAAATTTTTAAACTTATTAAAATTTTCAAAGGCCCCCCCAAAAAAAATTAACATCAGTACAACAGTCAGTACAGCATTGATCTCGTTCAAATGTTGTCAAGTTCGAAATGGAAGTATTTCTTCCCAGATATTATTATACCACCTGAAAATCTATATTTTAAGAAAAAAACCAAAGAATAAAATTTGTTTTATAAGCATTTACTTGTTAAAGGAATTGAAGGAGTAAATTTTTTTACAAGGTAAATAATAATTTCAATTCTCAAAATTAAATCAACACAAAATATATTAATTACAATGTTAATATTTTTAAGTGTATAAATAAAATATTTTTTTTCTTCTGCAGTGTTTTATTTAATTAAGTAGAAGTTTGATTTAATTAACAAAAATGCATGAAATTGCCAAGCCATTTTTCAACCTTCTAGTCGCTCTCTAATCTATTTTTTAAAAAAAATTTAAATTTTTTTTAAATGATTAATTTATTTATTTTATTTTTTAACCATCAATCAGTTTTATAGAAAAATATAGTTTTAATTTTTCAACATTTAGATTAATTTGTATTTTTTTTTGGCAATTCATTAATGAAACTGCTTCTCTGTAATTTTTTTTAAGGTTTTGGTTTACTTTTTTAGAAGAAATTTCCACAAATTTTGCAATAAAACTTATTATAAATTAAGTCTTTATTACGGAATTTGTATTCAAATAAGATTTATTACCGAAGGAGAATAAAAACAGAATTGTCCGTTTCTATGAAAATCATAGATTCTGCTTCCTATATTTACCTTTTTATTCCTTTTTAAAATCAGAGATATTTTATGATAAAAATAAAATATCCGCAATTCGTTTAAACCTTAACAATAAATTAAAACTGAAAAAAAAATCTAAGTTATATTTTCTTCAAAAATCTGCAGATATTTGAAGTTAAAATTTTAAAGACAAAATATAAATTTTAATAATTCTGATTTTTGTGAAAAAAATGTTTTATTCTTTACCAGGCTAAAGCCAAACCATTTAATTAAAAAAAAACAGTATTTTTTTATTAACATTTTGAAAAATTTACAAATATCTGCAGAATTTAAACAATGCTTTTAAGTTGAAAAAAGTCCAAAAATCTTTAAAATATCTGAAGAAATTTGCAGTTATTCAAATCTGAAGTTTTATTCTCTAGACTATTTGAAGATTTTTGAAGAAAATCTGCAGATCTTCACTTTTCTGCAGATTTTTTTGTAGAAAATTTTTAACTGGGTAATTGCGCTGCTAACTCGAAAATGACAAAAAGTGGACTTGGTTCATTTGTGTTTCGAACCCTTCACATGAGAAATAGGTTAATTCAATTGTAATATGTAACTCGGAAACAATATTATAGCTGGCAAGCATTACAAGCGCAGAATTGCCTTATTGAGGTATCCACCTCACCATAATTGAAAGAAGCTGTAGCAAAGTAGCACATCATACTGGAACATAGCATATGTATCATAATCTTTCTGTCTATGCTGCTTATATAGCATATTTTGCTAGCAAGCAAAATAAATCATACAATAGCATATTATGGTACCTAGCTCTCCATGCTTTATAAATAGCTTAAACTGCTAATAAGCATAACATGCTTGAACATAGCATGACATGCTAGTTCCACCTATGCTACCTACATAGCATGTGATGCTAGCTAGCATAATAAAGCAAATGATAGCATGACATGCTAGCTCTGCCCATGCTACTTACATAGCATGTGATGCTAGCTAGCATAATAAAGCAAAAGATAGCATGACATGCTAGCTCTGCCCATGCTACTTACATAGCATGTGATGCTAGCTAGCATAATAGCATAAAAAAGCAAAAGATAGCATGACATGCTAGCTCTGTCCATGCTACCTACATAGCATGTGATGCTAGCTAGCATAATAAAGCAAAAGATAGCATACATATCTAGCAGACATAGCAATACATAGCAATAAATAGCATATTTTGTTGCTAGTACTAGCACGAATTTTGACCTGGGTATAACCCTTTTTACATAAGCGATTACTCTTTTACTTAATATGAACTTTTGAATTTTAATTGTGTTAGTATTCTGGTTTACATTTTGTTTAGTTTTGTTAGGGTTCGGACGACTTTGTTTAGTTTTGTTTTAAATCAAAACACGCTGCAGGCAATTTTGAAAACAACAGTATTTACATTTCATAAACATAAATAATTATTAAAATATTGTCAATGATAAATATTAATAGGAATAAAATTGAAATATTGAATAGATTAAATAATTGAGTTTTATTTACTAATCCTAGAAATAAAATCAAACAACTTTACTAGGCTTTGGCAAACTGTAATGGCTATAGTGGGGATGAAGGGAACAAAAAGCATGAGCTTAACAAGGGACCTCCCACCCAGACATTGACATACAATCACAGCCAGAATTCAAAGATTAGGATTTAAACAAAAAAGAACTAATGTTTACTTTTGCAAAACTTTATAATGAATTAAAAGGATTTGCCCAAAAAAAGGTGTATCCCAGAAAGCTATTTCCTAGTTTTCCTCAGAAAGAAAGAGGTATTTCCCAGTTATCTACCCTTCTAGAAACCCGCCAAATCCTTGGTGACATAAGCACCGTAGGATTATTAACCCTTGGCATTGGCAGGGTTGGCGTTGGCATTAGATCCTTGGCATTGGCAGGGTCCTGAACATAAGGGGATTTCCATCCAAAGCTATATATAAAGCATTTTTTTTGCTTACTAAAAATTGTCAAATTTTGCCTTACAGCAGCGGACCACAAAATAGGATTTGCCCTGGTGCTATGTTTGTTGAATCCACCTATTCCTGTAATTATATATTAAAATAGAATTTTCGCCTACACTTCCTCAGAAAGAAAAAGGCATTTCCCAGTTCCCTACCCTTCTAGAAATCCGCCAAGTCTTTGGCGACAGAAGAGTCGTCGGATTATTATTAACCCTTAACTCATTGTACAGATATTTTTCAAGCATGGTGTCCTTGGCAGCATCCTGAACATAATGGGATTTCCGAAGCAATTTTTTTTTTGCTTATTAAAAATTGTCAAATTTTGCCTTTCAGCAGCGGACCACAAAATAGGATTTGCCCTGGTGCTGTGTTATTTGTTGAATCTTCCTATTCCTATAATTATCTATTAAAATAGAATTTTCCCCTAAATTTCTAAAAATAATTATGCATTTCATTTCTTCTTATTAATGCTTAAATTAGCCATGTAGATTAAAATTAGTAAACCCTAATCTCTTACAACAACGCACAATGATATTTTTGTGGGGAAGTCAGCTCACGTTTCGCCTTCCTATACCGGTTTGGGTTCGAATTGCAAAAAATCGCTTCGTAAATGATGCCTTTAGTACAAAAAGAACAAGCTTCTAAAATTTAAAATCTTACCTCCAATAATTTTGGCTAGACGTTGATACATGACTCATTTAGTCAGTCAGGACTTTTTTTTATAGAAATGGCGAGTTGATTTTTATTTTGAAATAAGAGTGGGAACCCTGAGTTAGACCATGAAGACTTATTTTTTGTCAGATACTTGCCTTGATTTCAATATATTGTTTTGTAAATAAAGTGTTAGTAGTTAGACCATGTAAGACGCTTATTTTTTTGTCAAATACTTGCCTTGATTTCAATAAATTGTTTCTGTTGCCATAATATTTTTTTACTTGTAATTTAATATTTATTCTTTTTTTATGTTTGTAAATTTACATCCATGTACTTTTTTACGTTCGCCAATATGGTCCTTGTGACCCTTGGTGTTCTATCTACTGTATAATTGCTTTTGTATTTTTTCCACTTCAAATTAATATCTGTTATTTTTGTGCAATAAAAAAATTATTATTATTATTATTATTATTAAATAAAGTGTGTTATTGTTTTTATTTATAAGATACTAGCAAATTTATACCCGTTCTTCGCACGGAATAAAAAAATTATCAAATAGATTCCAAATATGTGTACCATATAACCTGTTATAGGATCATAAACTTATTATTGTTTCCGCTCGTTATAAATTATAAAATCCCGTTTCATTGCCTTAAAATTCCAAAATGAAAAATACGCTATAAAATGCACTCATAAATGTCATCACAATTCCCTCATAAATACATAAAACCTTTTAGCTCATTTGGCGCGTTTTGGGAGATAATTTGGCGAGAAAATAGATATAGCTACCCACACCCATTATACAGCTCTAACACATTGACCTTCGAACAACCGACCAGCTTATAAATTATTTATAAAAGAAATGGCCTATTTGGCGAATTTTAGTTAATAATTTGGCGAGTTTGGCAACGTATTTGGCAAAAAAATAAAGACATAACACACTAATAGCTCTAGTGCGATGGCCTTTATTAACCATCATAGTTCAGTAATAGCTTAACTATACATTCATTGCTTAAATATGCATACATGCAGTCAACAGAAAAATCAATGAAAAATCCATCAAATAAACCCACAATAAAATCCGGGAATGAAGACTGGCGGAATTACGTCACTTGAAACGTGTCAATTATTTTTCAAATAATGAATTTAGTTTCTGAAAGTAATGGCAAAAGAATAAAATAAACATTTTGAATTTTAAATGTTTTCGTTAAAAGTTTTATTTAATTTTTTCAGCCGATGGCATCAGGAAAGAGAAAAAAATGACCGGATTTGAGCGAAAGTGGTGTATTTTTTTCAGAAAATTCGAATTTTCTCTAAAAATGAAACAAATATGAAAAAACTAAGCCTCAGGTGCACACGTTAGTATTAAAGGGAATCTATCTTTAAAATTTCGAATTCCTGTTAGCATTATAAGTAGGTCTTTTACGATCCGATAACAGACACACAGACAGACAGACTCTTTCTTTTATTATTATAGATAAGTACAAACTTTCTACTCCCATTAAATACTTACAAGAGGCAAATGCAGTTATACAACCTATTTTTTTGAATATTGAATAGTTCCAAATTTTGTGCAAACGTTAAAATCATTTTTTGTTTTTTAGTTTGTCCATTACATAAAGCAAAATGTGATACAAAACAACTATAATTTGGTACAATTCAATATGCAAAAAAAGTATAACTAAATTCGCAACTTGTTAAATTTATTTTCTAAGTGTTGCCTATTATTTAGTAATATATTTACTAAATAAACGAATATAAATTGTCAAATATATGATAAAATGCACAAAATACTTTAGTTACACCTACCAATCAATTAGTATAAATTACCAAATTGTTAGTAAACACAACAGGGTCTTATTTCATAAACAAAATGATTGGTAAAATTCACAAAATACCTTAGTTTCACCTACCAAATCGATGAGTATAAATTACCAAATCTTTAGTAAAGACAACAGGGTCTTATTTCATAAACAAAATTTTTGGTAAAAATTACAAAATACTTTTGTTACGTTTACCAAATCGTCATCTGTGCCCGCTACTAAATATTTGGTAGAATTTACCAAATGCCGTTTACTAAATCTTTATGGTAGCATTTACCAAATCTTTATTTATCACCTATTTCACCTTAAATTTGGTTGATTTTACCAAAATTTAGTACAGATTACTAAACTTTTTTTTGAGTGTGGTAGATGAAACTAAAGTATTTTGTGAATTTTATCACAAATTGTTATATTTACTAAAAATGTAGCTGTTGTGTTTAGAAAAATTTGTTAATTTATATTCATTAATTTAGAACTTTTATTACCACATATTAGGCAAACATAGCAAATAAATTATAAATAAGTTAATTTAGCTATACACTTTTTTACATAATGAAATAATGAATTGTACCAAATTATAATTGTTTTGCATCACATTTTGCCATAAAATTATCTAATGAACTAAAATTTGTTTGTAAACTTTGCACAAAATTTGGTACAATTCAACATGAAAAAGTATGTTGCTACTATTTCAGCATTTTGTAAGTATGCTATGAAAGTAGAAAGTTTGTACTTTTATTTTATAAAAATAAACAATAACTGACACTATTTACAAAACAATTTATTAAATCAATGCAGGTATCTGACAAAAAAAAGTATATAATATAATCTGTATGAATTCACACGTATTAACCCATAATAGAATGTAACATATCACAACTTTAAGTATACACAATAGGCAGTCAGTGTAAAAGTCCTGGTTACTACAATAATTTTGACAAAATATAAAGAATTCCTTTGGCTGATTTCACAACGTTTAAGAGTTACTTATCAGACAAGGTATCCAAACTGAAAACAAATTAGTTATCTAGACAAGCCACTGCTGCATCAGAAATTTGGTATCCTCCTACATGATCATTATGTTTTTTAATTGTATTATACTATTTTATAAAGATACAAAAAAATTTTATTACCAACGGCAATTAATTTTCTGACGCAGAAAAGTGGTAGCTCATCAAATTGACGAGAAATAACACTTTATACGGGTTTGTAATCTATACCATTAAATGTAATTAGCATAATTTGAAATGCACATAAAAAACACTGAATAATTTTGGAAGTTGATATTCTTCCCATTTTCTATAAACAATCGCTCATCGAAAGATCTACCTGAAAATAAACGCTCACACATTTGCAGCTGATATTTTATGGCAAGTGTTTTAGTTACTTTTTACAACAGTTGGAATTAGCATATACTTTAGATGCTCCATGTTTTGATTCATACAGCATACTAAATAAATATACTAGTGGACCAAACTTTTTTAATAATTCAGGGATAATGTATCATGTAGTGATGTTTAGGTTTAAGATGGGTTTTAAATAGATACACGTATAGTTCTTGATGCTCAACAATAAGAATTTCTCATCGTTTTACCATTTACATGCAATTATATGAAAATGGTTTTAGTCATTAAACACAGATTTCTTTTTAATGCCAGTCTGAAAGTAATCAGATGAATCAAAATGGTCATATAATTATCTACAGTATGTAAATCACTGGAATCTTATCACTACTAAAGGTTGTTTTCTATGTGGAGTGTAAAATCTACATTATAAATTTGCCCGATTCAGCCACATTTAATACACCTGGAATTTGAAACAATATTTCAAGATTTTAAAAGAAATAAATTTACCATTGCATAGCACAAGTTTCAAGTATGCCATGTTTAAAATCATTTCTGCTTCCAATTGCATATGAAACAGGTGTCACATAGAATCCCGAAACATTAAAAAACTAATCGTTTATATTCAGTCGTAGCTTTGGGGTGGAGGTTGGACTAGACGGACATCGTGCAGTGGTGGGTCTTGAGTGGCAACGAGTGGTGGAGTGACCTGAAGAACACTGAGTAAGTAAGAGGCTTGGCGGGCATCATTCGGAAGTGGGACTCGACGGACATCGTGCAGTTGTGTGGCTTGAGTGGCAACGAGTGGTGGAGGGACTTGAAGAGCTCCTGGCGTTGAAGAAACTAGACGGGCCTCATTCAGAGGCTAGACTCGACGGACATCGTGCAGTGATGGGGCTTGAGTGGCAACGAGTGGTGGAGGGACTTGAAGAGCGCCTGGCGTGGTAGAGACCTGGCGGGCATCATTCAGAGGTTGATCTCGACGGACATCGTGCAGTAGTGGGTCTTGAGTGGTGGAGGGACTTGAAGAGCACCTGTCACCTTGTCTCAGCTTTCTCTAAAACACATTTTTTAAATATATTTAAAATAATTATACAATCTAGTATAATACTATAAAGTTTTTCTATAATCTAAGTTTAATACACTTCGAAAATACAAATTACCTTCGAAAGGGAGAAGAGTGCATTGTTTTGCACTTTCAAGGCCAAAATATTTTTTTTTTTTTAAACTGCTTTCCTTTATAGACATATAGCTTTATCTCCTCAATTAAAAATTTTACTTTTAAAGATATTGGGCGTGCCCATATTGAGAGCGCTGTCCATATAGGGTACAAGTACTTAACTTAGAGAACACAAATAGATACTAAAAAACAAGAATATATCTAACATACATCAAAGCATTTCTCCAGAAAAAGAAAATTCTACTCTAAGTGATATTAGAAAACGGGGCCAAATCCTAGTCACTGGTCCAGCAACTTTTCGATCTTGGCGACATTTCGAAAACCACATTTTCCAAACACTGTCTTTGCTTGCGACTTTTCTTTATAACCCTTAAGCTGGTCTCTATCAGCATGCTTGCAACCTTAGTTTCAAATAACCTCTTTTGATTGACGTACATAGTTGCCAGAAAAAATTATTTATCGCTCTTTATTTTAAGACAATTACCAAATTTTTTTTTGTTTGTTTTGGGCCAGCGACTAGGATTTCACCGAAAATGCATAAAATTGCCGGACATGCTCCTTTAGGTTAAACAAAACGGTTTATAGTCTGGCTGCCACAACTTGGCATCCCAAATATTTTGATTGTGGAAGATTCCACTTTGAATTAAGGTTTTAAGGCGAAGGAGGCAGGGTTGCCAGCTCAAGGCGTTTGGGGAAAAGAGGGGATTGTTGGTCGAGTTCGATTGTAAATAATGTATCACACTAGAACTGCACATCAGTTATCGGCAACAGACTGTTGTTGATTGCTGGTAGTGGTTAGCGATTATACATGTATTTCTTTGTTATCTTAACTTGATCATTAATCGACATAAGAGTGAACCCAATGCAAGTTCGATCTACCCTTCAATTGATAATCTGTTTCTAAACCTTAAAGAAAGATGCGCCCATAAAAGCAATGAATCGCCAATCATAGTAACTCTTGCCCAAAACCTTCCTTACCTTTTTTCTAAGTGGACTGTTCCACAATCCAAATATTTGGGATGCCAATTTGTGGCAGCCAGACTATACTCATTTTACTCCACAAATTACTTATTCGATCCCACATCATAGCTAAATGACAACAAATATCAATGAAATTGTTGATATTATATCATAAGAAACTCATTACCATATCCCGCACAATTTTTTTAAAACATGCTTCTTTGTCAACTCCTGTAAAAAAAAATTGAATGAGTGTTTTAAATGTAAAAAATATATTTTACATGCAACGAGATACCGATTAGGGTTAATCCTAGTAGCTGGTCCGTGACTTTTCGAGCTTGGCGAGGCGACATCTCTTGGCCAGCGAGTAGGATTTTACCGTATTGGTATATAACTTTTTGAAACGAATTTCACAAACACCACACACACATTACGTTTTATAACAATAACTCAAAGAGGTTAATTCAAACTGTAAATAGTATACTTCCAACACCACGTACACTCTTAAAACAAACGAGCGATTTTAACTCAGTCTGAGTTAATTTTCACTCCTTTCCAGTGCCGAAAATGCACTTCTCCTATAGGAGTGAATTTCACTCGTTTTGCGGAGTTGATTTTTCACTCCTTTCTGATAAGCCATTTCACTCCTTTCTGAGCGGTCATTTTCGCTCCTTTTTGGATTAATTTCAGATGCCAGCCGAGTGTCTTTTCACTCCTTTTTGAGGAGCTTTTTTTTCACTCCTTTTTAGATTAAAACTACTATGAGTGACTTACTACTTCTTATTTTAAGAACCTAATTGCTTTTTTCAGCCATATTTATTCATATTAACTATAATGAGTAATTTCCTTCTTATTTAGAGCATTAATTTGTATTGATACTTTTTAACCATATTTAAACAGATAATTTAATAACCAATATTTTTTTTTTTAATTATAAATTTTCCACCGTTTATCAAATTGATTTTAATGTATTTTCCAGTTCCATGTCTTTTTTTTACGTTACGCATTGTACTTAATAAACATTATATACTGAATTGTTATAGTTTAGAAAATGCAATAATTGATTTTATGTACACAAATTCATTTAAACGTAGGTAAACATATAGATTACTTGATAAATATTATGAAATTTCATTTTTTAAGATTTTTTCTAAAGCACCTTTTTAATAAAAAAGAAGACTGTTTTGTGTTACTTTCTCTAAAGAGTCGAGTTAAAAAGATGTTTTTATAATTTTAAGAACATATATTTTGAAAACTGAAAAGTAAGGTGGCAAAAAAATCAATATATTTTAATTCTATGTTAGACTTACTTGTTTTACAATATTGATTGAATATCTACAGTAGGGTGGACGCAAGGACCCATAGAAAAATTTATTTTCCGAATATTTTTGGTGGCACCCTCCTAAAAGTTGCCACTTGATCAAAAAATGAAATTGCCGAAGTTTAAGCTCAATCGGATAATATTAACCCGTGCCTCAACGAGCCTTAAGTTCGGGAAAATTGCTGTTTTTCTTTTAAAAAAAAGAAGTTTTTTCCCTATAAAATTAGAACGGTTCATTTAAAAACTGTAATTATAATTTTTAGTGTTATAGTATGGATTTTTAGCTTTAATTTGAGTACCTACAACTTGAATAAAAAATTTATATATTAAGAGATATTACCTTTTTTTAAGGACAACATCAAAAATATTGATTATAAGATTTCTTAAAAAAATAATAATAATATTTTTTATGTGTGTATTTGATGTCCTAATTTCGTTTACTGTTTGTTTATAAAATATATCTTGTCATAATCTGTTTAAAAAAATGAGCCGCTAGCAAAAATTGCATGCTGAAAACTTAACGCAAGACCGTTAAAACACACATATTTAGTAAAATTTGGGCGGCACATCTCTTCCTCGGCTGCTCCCAAAATCAAAGGGAAATTCTGAATGCCGCCTCCCACTACTTCTGAAGAGGCGGGGGTGGTTGATCTCATAAATTCTGTGTTCTTGCCACATTCCTAGGGGGTGAAGAAAGCTATATCCCCTGCAATAAAGGGACGAGTTCAAAGGGATGTCAATAGAGGAGTTGGCAATGCGATGAACTTCTGTTTATTTCTAAAAGAGAATACGAGTAGATAAGACGTGTGGTAATTTTCTGCATGATCTGGTAAATAAAGTAATTTTTCTATATTTCTTTGAAAATGGATTCGAATAGTTCGAGTTCGACTTCAACAAATTTAGGAGGTGTGAGTTTAAGAAAGAAAGACAATATATTTTTGATTGGATATATGTCGCATTAAATAACTGGTACTAAACTTCCATCAAATTTCCAAGTCTTGCGAAGTTTATTTTATAACTTACGGCAAGTTAAGCTGGATATCAAAAATGCTGCGAAATTAACAATCGAGGAAGTTCTAGTTTTCTGGCAAAAAGCGAGAATACCTACAAAGCAATTCAAAAACTGTGTTTTGAAGTTTGAAAAACTTTACGAAGAGTGGAGGAAACTACAGAAAAGTGCTACAAGAGTTAGTAAGTCTTAAGAAATTGAAAATAGTAAGGGACTTCTCAGGCCAAAGCAGTATTTTCTGAGACAAATAAGTGGGGTGCAGCTGAAAAAATCGAGGCGATGTGTTTCGACACTACTGCGGCGAATATAGGTTGTTGGAAAGGCACGTGTACTTTATTAGAACAATATTTCGAAAAACATCTTCTATATCTGGCCTGTCGTCACCACATATTAGAGCTATTACTTAAGGCAGTTTTTGAAATTAAATTTGGTGCAACAACAGGACCTCAACCAGAAATGTTTAAAAAATTTCAGATGAAGTGGCCTGTCATTGACAAAAAGCAGTACAAATTTGGAATCGAAGATCTACTTGTTAAAATTCATTTTAGTGATTTAGAAGAAATATCTGGATTTCTTCTCAACCAGTTGGAACAAAAACATCCCAGAGAAGACTATAAAGAATTTTTACAGTTATGTTTAATATTCTTAGGTCGTGTTTCACCAGACAAAATTTCATTCCGAGCACCAGGCGAATTCATCATGCCCGATGGATGGCAAAAGCAACATACTCTTTAAAAATCTACATTTTAGACAGGAATTTTCATTAACCTCATCAGAATTAGAAAGTATAAGAAGTTTGTGCATATTTATTTTAAAAATTTACGAAAAGCATTGGTTTACGGCTCCGAACGGTAACGAAAAGCACCCTGGAAAACCGCTACCTTCCACATGAATTTGGTGAGTTGATTTCACAAATAGTACACCGTTAAATTTCCCTTTCTGATAAATAAATTATTTATAAATGTTTTTCGATTCATTGTAATAGTATGGATTGTAGATTGAACGAATAATACCTTTTTCGGAAGTTACGTAATTCATAGTATTTTATAGCCCCCTCCCCCACCCCACCCCCCTCTTTAATCCTAATTATACATTTTTTATTAATTTAAAGTGTTCATTAAATGTTGCACAACTTAAATATTTTATAAACAATCAATAAACGAAATTATAAGGTATGTTGAGGGATAATAAAACGTTTTTAGTTTTTTAAATAGTTTTTTTTAAATCGATATTTTGAGTTATGTCTTATAAAATTTTTTATCTCTTAATATATACGTTTTATATGCAACTTGTAGGTATTCAAATTAAAGCTAAGAATGTAAGCTTTAAGATGAAATTATATTTACGCATATAAAATAAACCGTTTGAATTTTGTAGCGGAAATACTGCGTATTTTAAGGAAAAACGGCAAATTTCCGAAGCTTTAGGGCCGATGCGGCACGGGTTAATATACTCCGATTGAGCTTAAACTTCAGCAATCTCATTTTTTGGTCAAATGGCAACTTTAAGGGGGGTGCCACTAAACAAAAATTGAACTTTTATTTTTTGCGTCCACCCTAATCTACAGTGTTTCAAAACATATCTTTATTTACAACAATAAATAGAAGAAAAGCTAGCAGTTCTATATTAATAAAATCAGAGGAAAATGTTAATTTTAACCAAAAACATAAAATGTTTATTTCAGGCTTATAGCTAAAAAAAATATATTTTTTGGATTTAACAGATTTTTTCAAACAAAAAAAAAATGAAATTATTTAAACAAAACACAAAGCAAAATTTTCTGCACAAATTTCAGAGAAGGCACAACTTTAGATGGACGGAACACACGGTGGGATGGGGGAGCCACAACATAATCCGAGGGAAGACAGGCCGGATCTCGCAGGGAGGACCTCCGGCAGCACTTCAGATGATAGAGAGCCTAAATAAAAGAACGAACATGTACTTCGTACAAGTATATAAGAGTAGCGACACTGTGGAGTGACTGGCAACAGGCTCTCCACGCTCTTGCCCGGTTCGTGCCAACCTAGAATCGTTATCGCTTCTAACGGCGCCAAAGCTAAACCGAAACTGAAGTTATATTCACTCGGGATCCTGACGGGGGAAATTTGTATCGGATTCTTTTGGATAGTACTCGATTTCAACTTAAAGAAAAAGCTTAGCGCTTTGTTTTTTTTTGTTTTAGAAAATTTTGTTGTGTATAACATTGATTTTTTCTCTTGTTTCTAACAAAACAGTTTGAAATACTTTGGATTTTCAATAATTTCCTTTTATTTTAAAACTTCACTTTACATCCATGTACGATTTTTGGAGATATCAGATTTTAATAATAAAAAAACGCCTACATCTAAAAAAAATTAGGATACTTTTAAAAGTTTATTTTAATATATTTAAAAACTGTATTGAGAAGAATAATCGCTAAATAATTCATATTTAAAAAGGTTTTGTATGGAATTTATGAAGTAGAAAAATAGGTATTTTAGGCTAAATAATTTATTTTTTAGGACTTTCTTATGCATTTGTGAATTTCATTATGTAGTCAAGTACATTTTAAATAATTTGAGAACAATATACCATATCCAAATTTATGATTTTAGAAATAATAAGGGCTACTGTAAAGGCTACGAAGCACTTAATAATAAACTCACTTTTAAAAAAATCGTATTACATGTTACTTTTTATGTTGTATCTTAAAGCGAAAAAAGACATATGGATATAATTATTAAACACTTAAAGTATCTTTAATAATTCATAAATTATTTAATGTAATCATTTAAAATCACAAAATATGTTTTAGGTACAACCTTAACTTTTTTCAACCTTTACTTACGATAAAATGCATTAAATAAGTTTTAAAATACAAAAATAGCACATTCCCGAATAACACTCAATGCCGTAACAGACATTCATTTGTTTGTTTACGTTTTAAAAGAGCGCCAACACTTGAAGCCAACTAGCGCCAAAACGTGGCCAAATATCGTCTGCACGCAAATTCCAAAAATTGCCTTTTTCACTTAAAATAACAACTATTTTTAGCTTTTACGAATTCATAGTCATTCATTGAATATAATACTATGATAAATAGTACTTAAAATTACAGTTATTAAGATTATTATTAACAAAAACTCGATAAAATAGACAATGCAAGTTGGAACAATTCTAAAAAAACTTAAATTACACACCTTAAAACTTGCTAAATACAAAAAATACTTAGTGAAAAATGTAGCTCAGACAATTCCTTATCCATAATATACAATATAAAAGTTAAAGATATCTAAAATTTTGCAGATTAAGCAGATTATCATAAAACGCTCATAATTTCAATCAACGCGCTATGAAGAAAAAATACAGTGGTCGAAAAAGTTGGAAAACGGAAGTGGAGCACAGCCGATCGGCCAATGAGATTGCAGATGCTTGCCTGCGTGCAATCGGCAGGGAGGCTTGGTGTCGCCACTCTGTATAATACTTACTAGTTATCGAGGCACCCTAGAAGATGAGAAGGAACGTCAGGGGAGGGGGGGGGGGGGACCGGCAGGAGTTCACCTAGGACAGGGACGACCACTGGTAACTCTACGAGAGAGAGAGAGAGAGGGGGGACCCGGTGGAAATCTGGCAGCGATTCACCTTGGGCAATCCGGACAGGGACCTTCCAGCAGAAACAGGAAGCTCACAAACCTATGAATGGATTGCAAAAGCAAATCTTGGATTATTCTGAATAAATTTCACTATTGCTGTTGATTTAGTTTTACAATGACTTTAAAAAAGGTTAAGTTAACTATTAAAATTTTAATAGAACTAAACTCCTTCGTGCAACAGCACGTTAGTATGCCAAGGCCTGCTGCGTCCATTTCAGCTTACGTGACCAAGGGCTTAAATAACTTAAAAATTAAATTAATTTTTGTCATATATTGTTTTTAAATATAGTTGGAACTAATAAAAAATTAAATTATAGTGAATATGTAAGTACTTTTATACGTATAAGTTAAGTATAAGTACTTTTATTACAAGATTTAAAACTTCTCATTTTTGCATTTTCGTGATATGCATATTTACACACCAATGATTTTACACAAACAATACAATACATCACTGACTACTCATTAAAGTTTCCAAACAATTTTTTAAATAAGTAAACTATCATCAAAAGTAAACAATATGTTGGGCCACGTTTCTACATGCTGTGCCAGAGCTAGTACAATGCACTTTGTCAACCTGCTTGCGCATTTATCCCGTTGGCAACCGCTGCTGGAGTGACGTTTTAACTTATGACTTTTATATAAGCACCGTCAACAAAGGGGCGTTCGCAGCTTTATTTCTTTTACAGGTCGCCTCCAGCGCGGGCGCTATTTCGGGGTAAATGTGTAGGCCAGTCTTAATTTTCTAATTCTTAATTTATTATGTATTAGTTTGTTTACAAAATTGTTATCGTTCTATTTATTTATCCTGATATTGTTAACTTAATTGTAACTATTCCTTTTATCACTTCAAATTAAACCTAATGATAATTAAGTAAATAATCTACTGTTTTCATAATCACTGCCCAATATATTTGTCAATAAAATATAGTTATTCATAGTTATTCCAATTTGTATTTTCTGTACACAAATCCTACCCACATAAAATGGTCCGTCGAGCCTGGATCAAGGCATAATTTGTAAATGTAAATTTAATTGGGATATAGGATTTGCATTTTATTTTTAAGTGTTTCTAAACTTGTTGTCAAAATTGAACAGTTAGCATTATGGAAGAATTACTTAAGCGTAAAAAGTTTTTGAAAACAAAGTTGACTCGGTTGTCAAATTTAATCAATGTTAACTCCGACGGTGAACCAGGCTGTGGGTCGGATGCATTCATTGTGTACAATGAGCAGTTAACTGATTTGCGCTTGAGTTTAGATAAGCTCTTTGAGGATATTTTGACTACTTGTGAAGAGACTAGTTATGAAACTTATGAAGTGGAATATTGTGATGTATTTAATAAGTTAGACAAATTGGGACTGGCCTTAAAATTAAAAACGGGACCTATCGGTGAAACCGTATTACACACTTCTTTGCCTCATGAAAATATTAGAGGACATATCGCTCTCCCAAAGATTAACTTGCCAACTTTTTCAGGCGATTTGTTTGGTTGGATTAGTTTCAGAGACTTGTTTTTATCAATGGTTGATCAAAATGAAACATTGTCAGCCGCACAAAAGCTTCAGTACTTAAAGTTGTCTTTGAAGGGAGAAGCTTTGGCGCTGATTAATTCTTTTCAAATTTGTGACGCTAATTATGATAGGGCATGGGAAACTCTCACAGGCAGATATCATAATGTAGTTGATATTATTTATGCTCATTTGGACAGGTTTTTTTCTCAACCTGGATTAACCAGAGAGTCAGCCAAAGGCTTACGCGAGATTTTGGATGTGTCATCAGAGTGCATTGACACGTTGCGCACTCTCAAACAACCCGTAAAATACTGGGACTCTATTCTGGTTTATACCGTTAGAAAAAAGATAGATCCAGTATCTCTGAGGGAATGGGAGTTTTCCCAAGATAAACAAACTGTCCCTGTTTTTGAGGATTTCAAAAAATTCCTGGAAGCGAGAGCGCGCGCGCTGGAGTCGACTGTGGCATCAACGTCTAAGAACGTTCAAAAATTTGAAAGGTCTAAAATTGCAAAAGCCCAGGCATTTTTTACTGCCTCAAATAACTGTTTAATATGTTCTGGCCCTCACGAAATTTATAAGTGTAATAAATTTTTAAATAGTTCTGTGGCAGACAGAAAGTCATTAATTTCAAAGCTAAAACTATGTTTCAACTGTTTGAAGCGAGGCCATTTTCAGGCTCAATGCAAAAGCAAAGGTTGTAGGCATTGCTCGTTAAAGCATAATACCTTGATTCATGAGCAGAGTAGGTCCGATTCAGCAGCAGTTGAAACAACCAGTACCGTAGTCAGAGATGAACAGGTTTTAACGTCTACTCACTGTTCCAATTCAAATGTTGCATTAAATGCAAATGCAACGTTACTTCCTACAGCGTTGGTTAGAATTGTTTTACCTAATGGTCAGTTCGCAGATTGTCGAGCCTTGATCGATTCTGGCTCTGAAGCTAGTTTTATTCGAGAGGACTGTGTCCAGAGACTCAAATTAAAGAGACAAAGTTCTAGTATTAAAATTTCAGGGATTTCGTCTGTTGGGATTGGCTCTTGCAGAGGTCGTGTCTACTTCGAGCTAAGGTCAACAGTTCCGAATAGTCATAAACTAGGAGTAAATGCTTTAATTTTACCTAAAATTACGTCTGATCTGCCACAGAATACAATTGATGCCAAAAATCTGTTTGCATTTGCCGATCTCAGGCTTGCTGACCCGGCTGCAAACAGGGCGGGGAGGATTGATCTTCTCTTGGGTGCAGACGTATTTGGTGATATTGTATTGAGTAACAAAATGAAACCTGTAGGCTCAAGTTTAACTGCTATGCATACTATATTTGGGTGGGTTTTGACAGGTACAACAGTCTCTCATTCGAATTCCAAGCGTGTAGTGCACCTGGTGAACTGTGATGTAGAAAAGACTATTCAAAGGTTTTGGGAACTGGAGGATGTTCCTCGAACAAGATCACTGAGCCCAGAAGAGACCCTGTGTGAAAAGATCTTTGCTGACACGACAAGGCGTGACAAAGACGGTCGGTACGTTGTACGTCTTCCATTCAAGATCAATGAACTGGAGCTGGGATCCTCAAGAGAGATAGCGGTCAAGCGTCTCAAGAATTCAGAACGTAGGTTCATCAGCAATCCCGAGCTTCAAGATTCATATAGGAGCTTCATGGAAGAGTATAAGGACATGGGACACATGGAAACGGTTTCACCTGAAGATGATACCTCAGTGAAGTCCAGCTTCTACATGCCTCATCATGCCGTCGGAAAAGTTGTGAATTCAAAGACCAAGTTCCGGATTGTCTTCGACGCGTCGGCAAAATCGTCAACAGGAGTATCGTTGAACGACAAGCTTCTGGTAGGTCCAGTGCTACAAGACTCGATTGCCTCTATCTTGATGCGCTTCAGGTTGCATCAGATTGCACTAACGGCTGATATTTCTAAGATGTATAGGCAGTTTCTCGTGGATGAGCAGGATACTGACTTCCAGCGCATCGTGTGGAGAGAATCACCTGAACTTCCAATCCAAGACTGGAGATTGCGTACGGTTACCTATGGTACAGCTTCGGCACCTTACCTAGCTACGCGATGTCTTCGGAAATTGGCGGAGGATGAAGGAAGGGACTTTCCAAAGGCAGCTGAGGTAGTGTGCAGCGACTTCTACATGGATGACCTCATGTCTGGTGAAGCCACAGAAGCCGATGCGATGGAACTGCAAGATGGAATCATCCAACTCATGAAACGTGGGTGCATGGAGATTAGAAAATGGACCTCAAACTCGCGAGCTGTCATGGAGGCGATACCTAAAGAGCTCCGTGGTAGTAACCTTCCTTTGAGTATAGACTCAAGCGAAACCATCAAGGTGCTGGGGGTACAGTGGAATCCATCAGCTGATTGTTTTTCCTTCACAGTGGACGAATCGAGAAACCAGAGTGAGCTCACGAAGAGAAGCCTGCTATTCAAAATTTCGAGAACCTTTGACCCACTGGGCTGGCTATCCCCTGTTACTATCAAAGGAAAGATCCTCATGCAGCGTTTATGGTTGTGCAATCTAAAATGGGATGATCCTGTACCGCCAGGTCTTCAGTCAGAATGGATGACAATTGCTTCATCTCTTGCAAGGCTTCAGGACATCTGCATTCCCAGGTGCATAGTTCTACCCAAGGCCACACGCTACGAGCTACATGGATACGCTGATGCTTCCGAGGCGGCATACGCAGCTGTGGTATATTTGAAGTCATTCAGTAAGAATGCGGAAATGTCACATCTTGTGGTAGCCAAGACAAAGGTTGCGCCAATAAAGAAGCAGTCTATTCCCAGGTTGGAACTGTGCGGAGCACTTCTTCTCGCCGGAATAATAGCATCGGTGGTTCAATCGACCAAGCTGCAAATAGATGATGTGTATTGCTTCACGGACTCGACTATAGTGCTGGCGTGGCTACAAGGTGAACCTTCTCGCTGGAAAACCTTTGTTGCGAACAGAGTGGCAAAGATAATGGAGCTTGTTCCAAGTTCAAAGTGGCACCACGTTGCAAGTGAGGACAACCCGGCAGATTGCGCCTCAAGGGGGATCTCTCCACAAGACCTTCAGCAACATCCGCTATGGTGGGTGGGTCCTACAGCAATTGCTTTGGATGTACAGCCTGATCCGGAGCAGAATTTGCAGGAAATCATCGGAGAACAGCGGACCGTGCAAGCGAATGTAGCTCAAGCACAAGAAGAAATCAAACTGGATTATCTTGAGAAGTTCTCAAGCTTGACAAGATTGAAGAGAGTGTTGGCGTATTGCAAACGCTTCATATTCAACACGAGGAACGCAGACAAGAAACAGCTCGGATTCCTAAGTGCAAAGGAATTAGAAGAAGCTCTCGTGCATGCCGTGCGTCTGGTGCAACGAGCAGTATTCTCCACAGAAATTTCAAGACAAGTGGGAACAAATTAGGCTGTAAGAGTACCTTGGCATCGCTGAATCCATTTGTGGACCAGGAAGGTACTTTGAGAGTAGGTGGCAGATTACAGCATTCAAGGCTGCCATATCGCCAGAAGTTTCCTATCCTGCTGCCTAAGAAACATTGGTTAACGGAGAGGATTATAGCTCATGCTCATGTAACGTATCTACATGCAGGTCCACAACTGCTAATGGCGATTCTTCTGAAGAGGTTTTGGATTGTAGGCGCACGAGATGTCATCAGACAACAAGTCCGAAGATGCATGACATGTGCCCGATACAGAGCTCAACAGCAACAGTGGATGGGTGACCTTCCAAGTTCCAGAGTTGTCCCTTGCAAACCTTTCCAGAAATCCGGTGTTGATTACGCTGGACCTTTTCTATTAAAAGCATCAAAAGGAAGAGGACGTGTGACTTACAAAGGATATGTAGCAGTATTCGTGTGTTTCGTCACTAAAGCCATCCATTTGGAGCTCGTAGGGGACCTAACATCGGAAGCTTTCATAGCCGCGTTGAAGCGATTCATCGGACGTCGAGGAAAATGCACAGATATTTTCAGCGATTGCGGTACGAATTTCACAGGCGCCTACAAGATCTTAAAGCAAGAAAGAAGCCTTTCAAAGCAGGAAGAAGCCAAGATAGCCAACCACCTTGCCAGTGAGGGAATAAATTGGCACTTCAATCCACCTTCAGCACCGCACATGGGTGGACTTTGGGAAGCTGGAGTGAAATCCGTGAAACATCACCTTCGTCGTGTTGTGGGGCAAACAACCTTGTGCTATGAAGAGCTTTACACAGTGCTAGTGCAGATCGAAGCCTGCTTGAATTCCCGTCCTCTTAGTCCCATGTCAAACGATCCCAACGACCTGGATGCGTTGACACCAGGGCATTTCCTAACTGGTGACTCTTTGATGGCTCTCCCGGAGCAAGATCTAACTGACCAATCCTTATCTCTGCAGCCTAGATGGAAACTTGTGCAACGTCTAGTGCAGGGTTTCTGGGCTCGGTGGAAGATGGAGTACCTGGCAAGACTTCAACAGCGTCCAAAGTGGCTAACGAAAAACGAGAACTTTGCAATAGGGGACATGGTTTTGGTGCGCGACGAAAGACTCCCACCTATTCAGTGGACCCTAGGACGCATTGTGGACATTCACCCTGGTACAGATGGTGTTGTTCGAGTGGTCTCTGTTAAAACAGTCAAAGGAATGCTACGAAGACCTATTGTTAAACTAATTCATTTACCATGTTAAAAATTGTATCAAAATTGTGTAGGGATTTAAACTTCAAAAATTAATTTCTTTCTTTTTACTAGTTTGTTGAAGGAACTTCAAGGTGGGCGGAATGTTGGGCCACGTTTCTACATGCTGTGCCAGAGCTAGTACAATGCACTTTGTCAACCTGCTTGCGCATTTATCCCGTTGGCAACCGCTGCTGGAGTGACGTTTTAACTTATGACTTTTATATAAGCACCGTCAACAAAGGGGCGTTCGCAGCTTTATTTCTTTTACAGGTCGCCTCCAGCGCGGGCGCTATTTCGGGGTAAATGTGTAGGCCAGTCTTAATTTTCTAATTCTTAATTTATTATGTATTAGTTTGTTTACAAAATTGTTATCGTTCTATTTATTTATCCTGATATTGTTAACTTAATTGTAACTATTCCTTTTATCACTTCAAATTAAACCTAATGATAATTAAGTAAATAATCTACTGTTTTCATAATCACTGCCCAATATATTTGTCAATAAAATATAGTTATTCATTGTTATTCCAATTTGTATTTTCTGTACACAAATCCTACCCACACAATAAAAAAACATACTTTTAGAAATCAAATGAATGCATCAGAAGGAGACACGGGTACCAAACTTTGACTGCCAGAAACCTACAGAAAAATTACATTTAATAATTATGAAGGAAAAAATACATTGATTAAACACAGATCAACAATATCATATAAAAAAAGAGTGTGATTATATTACAAGTCCTATTTGCCTTTTTTTTGTTATTGAATGGGTAAAATGTAGATCAAAGTAAAGATCAGGCAACCTTAAGTCATTCAGAAATTGCGTAGAGCATACATACAGTTTGCTGACTTACAATGTCTACCGATTATGAAGCTGGAAAATTGTTAAACCTAAAAGTTGATTATCTCAAACCAGGAATTTTTGACTACTAATATTCACAGCGATCAGATGCAATTCGTCAATAAGATCATACAAAAAAATACCTTTCTCTTATTTCTGAAGCCTGTAACTGGCAACAAATCTGCTCTGCTAGCATTAGCTAAGCACCAAAGTTTTCTAAGAAAGTGGAGAGGAAAAAATAAATATGAATAAATGAGGTAAAACATTAAAAAAACAGATTTCTAAAACCTAGAAACTATCAGTTTAATTTGGAATTGGATATGCAGACTTCAGTGTTGCATATTTTTTGGGCTTAATTATTTAAAATAACATTCTCAATGCCATATGACGAGAATTCCAACTACAAATAGAATGAACAGTAATTTCAATTTATCGTGTTCACATTAATGAGGTTTGCCTGCAATTGTGTGTAGTTAACACAGCCGCAATATGTCTAAATATCATACAACATTTATAGGACCCTTTAAATTTAATTAATTTTGGCATAAAATAATTAAAAGTATTTTTACCATCTCCATCAGAGAACCTCTCCTTTCTCGTACATATTCCATTCTGATGAAAATTAAATGCAACAACCTGAAAGTAATCAAACAGCATACAACTAGAAAGTTTTAAGATAATATTGAATATATAAAAACAGATCTAATTCATTAATCTATTTAATGTTTGAATTTAATTAAGTTTGAATTATTGTCGCACAAGAGCTACATGAGGGCTATTGCCAACGGGCGTCGTAATTTAGAACTACAGTCAGGTGACGAGGCGACACCGGAGTAGGCACCCAACGCAACCGTTAATGGCGACATCGTACAAAGCGTCGGGACTTTGGAGGGTATTTAAAGTGCACCTCCTCTACACGGGGTACTATTCTTCAGACATTTTTGGCTGCACAGGCTGTTTATAGATCAGCAATTATTTTGGAGATGCCCAGACCTGGGAAGAACACTTTAGGTCCTCAATTATGAACTTCTTACCATTCAGACCTGGTATAACGTTTCAGGCTGCCCAACTTGTTATTTTATAATTGCCCTTAAACAGGGATCATGCCTGTATTCTCATAACTTCTTCAAAGTCGATTACAAAATGACAAATACAACAGTTTTGTACCAAATAATTATTTATACTGGCCATTTTATAAAAAAAATTGAATTTAGGATGCATTCTAACCACAAAATACAGACTGAAAAAAAATCAACTAAAGTATAAAGATGATTTTTCCCAACATGCTTTTCGAAAGATTCAAGTAGCAGGATCTTCACTTATTAGGGCTGGGGAGCCCAGTCAGTTTTGGTGTTCGTCTTGCATACTGAATGTCCCAGGTACAGGCATCGCCGAAATAACTACCGTAAACGGCCTGTGCAACAACAAAAATGTCCACCGAATAATACCCTGTGTAGAGGAATGCATGTTAAATATTCTTCAAAAGTCCAAATCTGCATAGGATGTTGCCCTTAAAAGTTATGTTGGGTGCCTAGTAAGGTGTTTGCTCGTTATTTGACTGTGGTTTTAAATTATGATGCCTGTCGCCAATAGCCCTCATGTACCTCTAGTGTGACAATAGCTCACATTAACCCTAACCCTGTGCTCATTTTGTTGACTTTTTTTTAACTGTCTAATTCTAACCTCTATGAAGAGATGTAACGCAGCCAAATGTGCTGAATGGGTTCCTAAACATAGATAGAAGCACTATTTAAACACATTTTGGTTAATTCCTAGTTTCGGTATACGGCGACTTTTTATTTCTCGCCAAACTTGTTGGCGAGAAAACATCGCGTAGCGACGCGTGATTAGACGATGCTACTCGGAAACCGCGAAGTCAAACAACTGTTGCCAGTAGAATTATTTTTCGCCTTTTTTTTTGTCGCCAACGTTCCGAAAAAGTCGCCGTATACCGAAACTAGGATTTAACCCACATTTTCTATCCTTGTAACTTTCAACAACACTTTACAATCCGACCTTTTATTTCTTACACAACGCACTCCTAACACATTCTCAATCTCAATACAATTGAAATTTAGGTTTTGGTTATCAGTGTTTGCAAAAGTGTTTAATGAATTTGCAGTGTACTTTTTCATAATGACAAGGCCCTGAGGTGTTATTTTCAGGGAAGACAATGACTTTTGTCTGGACTTCCTTATATACAGTTACTTCTGCCAATTCAAATTAAGTAATTCAATAATAAATGTTAGAGTAGCATGTCAAATATTCAGTTGTTAACCAAATAGAGAAGTAGTTAGCTAAACATTTAATAAAAATACTGAAATATATAATACTGAATAAAAACTGTTGCACAACATAGCATTATATAACGCTAATATCAGTAAACCTGTTCACTGTTTTAAGAAATACAGTTTAATTAATTAGAAAGGAAGATTGTGTGTGTTCCTGTATTCACTATAATAACAATAATTAAAGATTACTGGCATGTACATGCATGCCTGGTTATTTTAAACGATTACGTTACTACATTAATGTTTCTATATATTATTGTACTAATGCTTGCTTAAACATGCTCGAAATGCTTAAAAAATTATGCACACTATCATTTAATATATGTATCAAACTGATCGAAATTAGAATTAGCTAGTCCGAGTTTCAAAATAAATAACATGAATAATCAGAATAAAACAGAACTTACCAAGTGGTTTGTTTACATGATGTCTATGTGTATTACTGACTACCCACGGCGCTAATACAGTTAAGCCTTGCTTCTTTTTTATTGCGAAAATTCCTCACTGCGGCCATAAAAAGAAACATAAAACATTTGGCCATAAATAACTAAGAAAAAAAACTAACACAATTTTAAAAAAATAAACAAAATTAATTAAAAAAAAGAATAAATTGGCTATTCCCTTCCAAACAAGATGGCGCGGACTTCTTCTTTAAAGAACCCCACCGGCTCGCATCACGTGACCAATTTGGACCAATGGCAGCGTTCTAAATTCGCTCGTTCAAATACCAATTGAAATTCCCTACGAAAAAGAGTGAATTGTATTTCACTCGTTTGAAGAGTGATTCAAAAATCGCTCTTTTTCCGCAAAGTGTTCTTTTTTGAGCGAAAAAACACTCAGAAGGATTGATTGTTGTTGAAATATATTTCGCTCTTTTTTTGAGTGAAAAATTCACTCCTTTGTTTTAAGAGTGTAGCTGTTTTCAAATATCAAACATTAGAAAAATAAAATTTAAACTTTTATCGAACAAATATATATTCCGGACAAAATTTCTACAATTTTCAGAAATACGGGACATTTCGCATTGTTACAGACTCAGAAAGATAGTACAATTTAATGTTTGTGAATCAGCCACAAGACCCTAAAAGTATAACACTGTACTGCCGAATGCAGTACGTCTTGTCAGACAACGTATACAGGGCAGAATTAAAAGATATAATAAAAAATATATAAATATTACAATTAAAAATATATTTACCTTTAAACTTCTGAATGATAACACAAAATACGACGTGTTCCGCCATTTCTTTTCTTCTTCTGTGTGACGTAGAGTGACGTAGTAGAAGGTTAGTAAACAGTTCGTCTTCTTCTTTACCAAACGTTTTGTTAATGGAACTAAAAATCCTTTACCAAATAATTTGGTAGGCGTTACAAAATAATTTGGTAAAGGTTAATATTTTTTTGGAACAGTGAATCAAACGCTGTAAACGTATTCACCAAATATATTTGGTTTTATGTAGTAAAATTATTTGGTATAGGCTACTAAAGTTTGGTAACCGATACAAAATATCAGTTACCAAACAAATTTGTTAGAAGTTGAGGAATCATTTTTTTCAGTGTAAAAAATCCTTTAATTTGCAACATTAACATTCGTATTTATGTTTTAAATATACTGATGATTATAATAAAAGGTATATTTGCCATAACTTTATTTTAATTTAAATATTTTTGCACTTTAAATAATTCAACAATGATAATTTTTCACATAAAACGTTGATAAACATAACTCTTTGTATTCAGTTTGTATATTTATTTGCCTTTTTGTTTTGGTTTTTTCAGGCTCTACTTGTTAGTGTCGCCAACAGGCTATTTTAGCTATTCATTGTAAGTTGATTTAAATACTTTTATAGTTATTATTTTTGTATACCTATATAGTTAATATTGATAAAAAGTATTTTAATTGTAACATCATTAAGCTTCTTCGCAACCAATATTTTGAAAACAATGCAAATCGTGAAAGAAAACATAAAATCTTTATTTCGGATTTCTGACCTCATCACAATACTTTTATTACCTTATATTTTATATTAGATAATTGAAAATAACGAAAGCTTAATTTTAGTTTTTTTTAAATAATTGCCTCATTGCAATTGATAAATTAGTATTATAAATATTATTAAAATTCTTAAATTATTATTTTACATTTGTATTTAACTTCCAATAAAAAATAATTCATAATATTGTGCAGAGATAAAGAATGTGAAGAAGAGATTTTCAAAAAAATACATATATCTTTAGAACATATTAATTTATTTTTTTTTTAGATACTTTAAATAAAAATGTTTTATTTTCTTCTTTTTTCTGATTACATACAAGCAATTGCTTTAAGTCAATATAATTTGTCACCTTTTTTTTAAAACTATGTTGATAAAGTACATCCCGAAAATATTCATATTTTCTATATACACTGCTCAAAACAATTAGAGAAGCACCTTGCATACTTTTGTTAAACCTTTCAGTTCAAACTTTATATTTTTTATTTAAAAAATTTAAAATTTGTGAAATAGATTCATTATGCATCCAGAATGAAATGGTAAAAAACAGGGGAAAAAATCGTAATTTTTTAACTTAAATTTCAAGGGGAAAATTAAAATCTTAACTTTTGAATAAATTATAACAATAATTTTTTCGAAACCTTTTTTGTTAAAAAAAAAAGTTAAAATCAATTTTTAAACATCTAAGAATGCAAGCGGGAAGAATTTAGAGTCAATTCATTTCATAAAATTGTTTCAGAGTGAATTTTATTTTACCATGTTTTTCATATTTTCATTTAATTAAAACAAACATTATTTAATTCTTCAAAAGACATGATTCTTCCGTGTAACGATAAATAAGTGCGATCTTAACTTAGTAAGAAAAATATTGCAAGCTTCGGATTTCCAACGATAAACTGATAGCAATATAAAATCGGGTATTGTAAATTTTTTATCATTCCCCTTCTTCCCCCCAGAAACTGACTCGCATTGGAAGTGATCGTGGAATTAGTTACTAAGTACTGAAACATGGAGCTTATCAAAAATAATAAAGGTGGTGAAAAGTTATGCCAAGATGGTTATATGTACGTTGTACATTTTGAACGCAAAGACTTCATTCGTTGGCGCTGTAGCAAAGCTTCATCATAAAAAGTAAGTATAAATTCCTTATTTATTTTTCTTGGATTTCCTAGATCAATATTGGTTGCTTTTGAGCATACTCTCTTATCATATATACTGATTGACCTGGAAAAAAATATGTAATAATCAAGTAAAATAACATATTTTTGCAACTTACAATAAATATTATATAAAAAATTTTATTATAAAATTTTTATTCCTCGAAAATTTGACGACTATTTTGGTGTTTATACTTTAAAGTTTAAATATTTTGTATTTATGCTTAACTTTTGACACTAATATAATTTTCTTATTATGAATTTCAATTGTGTTCTTGAATTATGCTTAATTTAAAATTCGAAAGATATTTTGTCCGAATTTTTGCAAAACATGTGGTAGGCTTTTTTTCCTGGAGCATTTTCAGATTTTGTATTTTTTTTTTTTTTACAAAGAGTATTAATAATCTTATTTTACATTAAATAATTTAAGTTAAATTATTTTTTTCAAATGTTAAGACTCCAAATTTTGATGTTTGTATTTAAAGATTCTGAATGTTGTAATTTGGCCGAATCGTTAAGGTTGATGGTCGATGTGTCATGTTCACAGTCATATCGGCCTAGATCTCATCGAACTATCTATTCTGATCATCAGAATACTGAGTGGAGGCTACTGTTCTGTAACTTACCTTTCACTCCCCTTTTCCCAAATCACAGAATTAATTTAAGAGTCCTAGACCTGCTGTCTATTTTTCCGACAGTTTGTGTGCTTGCTACAAAATTTTATATAAAGTTAAAACTAGGTTAACAAAATAAGGTTCATATAGATAAAACGAATTAACGCTGGCTCTTTACTTTTGATTTATTAACAGTGCAACGGATCCTTAAAGACTACACTTGACAAAACTACACAACTGAGCATCACTGAACATAACCATAGCAAGGATCCAGAATATGTTTCAGTTGTAAAAGCAATGGCCGGGATGAAGGAAAAAGCGAAGGACTGCCACGCTAAGCCAGCCCAAATTTTTGCGGAGGGAGTTGGTAACCTGCCAAGCACAACGAAATGTCGCATGCCTTTGGAAGAGACTGCGAAGAGAACGTTTCGTAATATGAAACGCAAAAATTTGCCTCCTACACCTGCAACTTTATCTGAACTGGTAATCGAAGGTATGTGAAACTTTCTATTTTGTTTGTTTTGATTATTGTTCAGGGGCGAATTTATGGGGGGTTGAGGGCTAAGGGGCTTATAGACGCCCCACTCCTCTCCCCCAGAAGAGCCGATCTATTATTAAATAAAAACGGTTTTTGAAAAAATGAGAAATAAAATCATGTACATTCTTAGATATCAAAATTATTGTATAATGAGATAAAAGTTGATTTCAAACACACTAATTCTATACGCTTTCAACCCTTCTCTACTCTGCAAACTCTTAACTTAAATTTCAGTCTTCAATTAGCATTCTGCGTCCATTTTAAACAGAACTCATAGTGACAAAAAGCATTTTGTCTAAATGTATCTTACGTCATATTAATAGCTCATATTAATAGTCTTACGTCATATTAATAGCTTTTATGATAATACATGGATATTATTTTTTATATAAATATAATTTTTTATCATTACCATTGCATTAAAATCTTTTAATAATTAATTAGGCACTTAAGTATTTATTATTGTTATTAACTTAAGCTACCGCAAATAACAAATACAGGCGAACCTCGTTAACACAAACTCGCTTAGCACGAAATTTCGATTAAGATGAACTGAAAGATTTCCCCTGCGTTTAAAGCTTTGAGCTATTGCTAAAAAAATTTTTTAACACGAATCGCTTTAGGTAAAATCCCGCTTAACCCGAACAAAAAAATTCAGAATTTGACTTATTTTAGTATTTCAAAGCTTCGAAGAACAAATGAAACAAAACTTTAAAAAAAGCAGTAAACAAACATTATAAAAATATTCTACTTCTGATAAAATAACGAGATTTCCTATGATTTGTCAGTTTTGATCCAATAAATATTCTTAATTGCTATTCCTTAAAAAAAAAATTCTAATTTTTAATCCAAATGATATTTATTAATTTAAGTACTAATTGTATACATGTATTATTAGTATATACATTATAAAATTCGAATCATTTTTCGATTGTTTTTTCACTATTCAATATAAAAAACTGGTTCAATATTAAAAAAAAAATCCTGACGGTTAACATGAAATTTGGTTAACACGAGATGTTTCGATGCTCCTTTCGAGTTCACGTTAATGGGTTTCGACTGTATAATAACAGTATAAATAACCATAAATAAATAATTTACAAATTTAATGACGGCTTTGTACATGGAATTATTATAGTCAAAAGATTTTTTTTAAAATTAGTTAAATTATATTGTTGCTTATTTTGTAATTTGTAAATAGTAATAATTTGATTCTTAAACTAAATCAATTAGGAAAAACCACATTTAAGTTATCCAGTATAATTTTACACTTTTAAATTTAACTTTACCAATTATCAGCAATTAATAAGTTAAGTAAAAATTTTGCAAAATTCGCTTACCTAATTCAATCTTTTAAAAGCCAAAATTAAACATTTTCATTAGTTTTCTTTCGTAGATACAATTAACAATCTTTATTGTTTGCTAAATTTGTTTGAAAGTTCTGATGGGGAATGTCCGCGTTACAATATGACATCATTCCAAACTTATTTATATCACATAAATATTTTTCAAGATTTTTATTTTTAATTTTTAAAGTTTCTTGTGCGTTGGATGAATTGGCAACAGTGAAAATATTGAATAGAAATTCAAATTTTATGTTATATCAATGTAGATTAAATTTTTAGTTATTTAAATTTTAAATCTACTTCTATTTTGAATTTTTTAATGAAATTTGGGATTTAGCCTTGTCAGATTTTATGCTTCAATATGGCATATCCCATTTGTTTGTGAGACTTGTGGTTCAATCTGTGTAAGTGGGTGGTTGGACAGACGGACGGACCGAACGATTATAATGCCTTCCACTTTTTACGTTATAAACGTAGTGTGGAAGCTAAAATGTTTAAATTAATTATAAACATATTTAGGTAAAATAAGTGTTTCGAAAAAAATGTCGATTTAATTTCAATGATATTTTTTAAGGTGATTTAACGACTTCAGGCGGTAAAGACAGCAAGAGAAAGCCATTCCGGCCGTCGAGAAGAAATGGCCTTTCCTTACATTTAAGGATAGATAAACCAATGTTCCCTTCGAAGTTGTGGAATGTCCACAAATCAACACTCAAAGGTGAGGACCGTATCAACAAGCAGGTGGAGGGATGGAATAATCGCTTCGCCAGCATTGTTGGTCACGACCACCCTGACATTTGGGTGTTGATTTTGAAAATGAGTATGGAGCTGTCTGTTGACGAGACAAAACTTGTGCAACTTTCTCTTGGCGTCACCCAAGTAAAACGCAAAAGAAAGTTCTTCGTCGCTCTTCAAGGACGGCACGGCTCCAATCCTTATGCATTCAATACCGGGATCGCTTTTAGTTAATTTATATTGTTTAGTGCTTAAATGTAAATAAATCTATTGTATTTTGTTCTCATTTTAATTGTACGTGTTGTTTATGTTATGTATTTGTAAATTGATTCGGTTATTGTTTAAATGTAAATAAATCTTTGGTATTTTGTTCTAATTTTAATTGTATGTGTTGTATATGTTGTACGTATTTGTAAATTGATAAGGTTTAATGTTTTAATGTAAATAAAAAATCTTTTATTTTGTTCTAATTTGAATTTTCCTTTTAATCTAATTTAATGTAGTACAGCTGGAGAAAAAAACGCTCCACCCCTCTTTACTCGGCTGATATCGGTCAAAGGATATGGTGAATAAAGGTGTCATTTTTCAAGAAAAGGCGTAAGAAATCGATTAATGAATCAACAAAAATTGTTTAAGGTGTCTTCTACACATTAAAATGAGTACCAACTTTGGCAGCAACTAAGACAGTGGGCACTAATCATTTTAAATAATCAATGTAGCAACAATATAACGTACTAAAATCCGAACTTCTATAATATTTAAGGGTATTTAATTTTAATATTAAACACACTTTTCGAAATTGTGTTAGAAACAGCATCATACATTCAAAAAATATATTTTTAATACCTCCCAAAAATATATTTTTAAAGTAAAGAAAATTTTTCAAAGAGAATTCTTTTTTTCGAAATGTATTGACAAACATTGATGTAGTCTACGGTTCTTGAGCTCTCCTGTAAAGTTGCTAAAACAGAGTTACACCATTCCTGCTCTACGATCAGAAAAAGCTTCATTTCTCCACAATGGAGGTTTCCATCTGCCAATCACCGGAAACAACCAATCGCAGACATCTCTATCCGACCAATGGGGGGATTTAGAGGCGGAGCCAAGTGCCGGCTTCGTTTTACCGAGGTGGGTTGTGCATTCAGGTGCTTGCGATTTCACATCCACCGGAGAAAATGACGTCAGAGAGACCTAAACGAATGGTAAAAGTCGTAGCGCCATCTATCCCATCAATTCTTAAACAGAGACCGATTTGAAAAGTTCGATTTAAAATGAAATATATTTTTTTTAAAATCATTTTTCAATTCGTCTCCACCTTTTCAAAATTCTTTCGACTAAACAATTCTGGCAATTACAGAATAATTTTTATAGAAACTAGTCAAAACTGATTACAATGCAATTTTTTAAAAAAATTAATTGGGCTAATTCATTTAGTTTTATCTTTAAAACATTCTATAGATTTAAAAAAAAAATCCTTTATTTACACCTACTCTCCAATATTAGTTAATTTAAGAAAAATTTAAAAGTGGAATTATTTTTTAAGTAAAATATTTTTATACTGCAAATTATGTATATAAAATACTGGAATTATACTACAGATTTAAAATATATATCAAAATATATTGTAATGAAGGATTTTACTTAAAAGTATATTAAAAGTAATTTGAAGCATTTTACAAATTTCTCTCTGAAATAGATTTTTTTTTTAATTCTTCCATTTATTTCAAATATAATGAATAAAACAGTTAGTATTTACAAAAAATAATTTAATTATGTTACTTCATTTCTTTTTAAAAATAAAAAAAATGGAATTTGTACTAAAAAAAATGAAGTTATAAAAGGTTTATTAAATTTGACTAGTATTGTGCTTGCATAGTGTAATACATTTTATTTCCTACGACTAAAAAAAAATATTAAATGATTGAAAAGCCAGATAATTTTCCAGGAAAAAAACAAGATTTAAATTTAAAACAAAATTTCATATTTTTTTATAATAAAATTGTAAACATATTATACATGAGGTTTTATATGCAAATTTAGTATACATAAAGGCACATAAACATATTATACATGCGTTTCGTATGAAAATTTATGTATATTAAAATATTTTTAGTTTTCAAGGATATTTCTTATGAACTTAGTTTGTAGTTTGTAGTTGTTTTTATTAAGTGTTCAATTTTTCGAAAGAAACAAATTATAAATAACTAGCAAATTTATACCCGTTCTTCGCACGGAATAGAAAAATATCAAATAGATTCCAAATATGTGTACCATATACCCTGTTATAGGATCGTAATCGTTTCATTGCCTTAAAATTCCAAAATGAAAAATACGCTATAAAATGCACTCATGAATGTCATCACAATTCCCTCATAAATACATAAAACCTTTTAGCTCATTTGGCGCGTTTTGGGAAATAATTTGGCGAGAAAATAGATATAGCTACCCATACCCATTTTACAGCTCTAACACAATGACCTTCGAACAACCGACCAGCAAAAATGCCTATTTGGCGAATTTTAGTTAACAATTTGGCGAATTTGGCAACGTATTTGGCGAAAAAATAAAGACATAAAACACTAATAGCTCTAGTGCGATAGCCTTTATTAACCATCATATTTCAGTAATAGCTTAACTATACATTTATTGCTTAAATATGCATACATGCAGTCAACAGAAAAATCAATGAAAAAATCATCAAATAAACCCACAATAAAATCCGGGAATGGAGACTGGCGGAATTACGTCACTTGAAACACGTCAATTATTTTTAAAATAATGAATTTAGTTTCTGAAAGTAATGGCAAAATAATAAAATAAACATTTTGAATTTTAAATGTTTTCGTTAAAAGTTTTATTTAATTTTTTCAGCCGATGGCATCAGGAAAGAGAAAAAATGATCGGATTTGAGCGAAAGTGGTGTATTTTTTTCAGAAAATTCGAATTTTCTCTAAAAATGGAACAAATATGAAAAAACTAAGCCTCAGGTGCACACGTTAGTATTAAAGGGAATCTATCTTAAAAATTTCGAATTTCTGAGGGCAGTATAAGTAGGTCTTTTACGATCCGATGACAAACAGACACACGGACAGATCTTTTATTATTATAGATAACGAGTAACTAACACATTTTTTATAAAGTTAATGGAATATACTTTTATTTTTTCATGATCTTTATGAAAAATATGAAATTGAAATGAAAAATACATATCTTTCAGTACAATCGTTAGTACACTAATAATCTAAAATAATTCTATGCACAATATATAAAGAGACAAAGAAAAATTCTTTCATTGATAATAACATTGAAGAACATTGATTGATAATAACATCAAGAATAACATTGAATTGATGACCTTGTAACAATGATGAATGAAATTATTAATGTAAAAAATTTCATATGAGGCTCAAATTTAATAAGTTTATAATCTGGATATATATCAAGCTTGAAGTTGGTGAAAAAAATATAAAATGTTACTATATATGTATATTCATGATAAATAATATAAAATATGATATATTATATAATTATATAAAAATATATTATGTATCATGTAATTACACATAAAAAAACTCAGAATTACCGACAGTTCATACAATTGTAAATGTAGTTTTCCCTACTGAAAACAACTTCTGTGATCTTTGCACATTTACACTAATTACAGGTACTGCATTGCGCCATTCGCATATTCGAATTTTGTTCATCACCTTTTTCATAGGTCTCCTGCACACACAGTAAACCTGTATCTGGATATCCTGCATTTTGTTTCTTTCCGCGCGTTTAACAGTTTCAGGAAATTGGGTAAAATGTCCATTTTTCAAACATTTCTTTAAATGTGACCTAAAAGATGAAGTATCATAATTTATCTCTGAAGGGCAACAGCCCCTTGCCAGGGAAACAGCAAATGCTATGGCAAACACTCCACAATCATTACTTCCTTTTGCTTGTTTCTGCACAGGCATAACTGTGATTTTAAAATATCTGCTTTTGTCATTATGTACAATTGCTGCAATTTGACGCATAATGGAGGCATTCGGAGCTGAACCGAGCGAATCATATATTTGAATATTTTCATGGGATTTTATCAGAATTGTAACCCAATGGTTAATTGTGCTGTCATGCAAAATTTGTATTCCATTCCTTGCTATGGAAAAATATACATTTTGCCCTAAACAAGTATTCTGAAATCCATCTACTTGGTATTGAGACTGAATTCTTTTTTGCGAGAAATTAATAACTTCGTCTTATATAATTATATTATATATCATATTTTATATTATTTACCGTGAATATATATAGTAACATTTTATATTTTTTTCACCAACTTCAAGCTTGATATATATCCAGATTATAAACTTATTAAATTTGAGCCTCATTGACATTTTTTACATTATTAATTTTCATTCATCATTGTTACAAGGTCATCAATTCAATGTTATTCTTTCCTTTTTGTTAAAAGAAATTTTCTTTGTCTCTTTATATATTGTGCATAGAATCATTTTAGATTATTAGTGTACTAACGAATGTACTGAAAGATATGTATTTTTCATTTCAATTTCATATTTTTTCATAAAGATCATGAAAAAATAAAAGTACATTTCATTTACTTTATAAAAAAATGTGTTAGTTACTCGTTATTATTTATAATTTGTTTATTTCGAAAAATTGAACACTCAATAAAAACTAAAAAACACTACAAACTAAGTTCATAAGAGATAAGTAAATATCATTGAAAACTAAAAATATTTTAATATAAATTTTCATATGAAACGCATGTAAAACCTCATGTATAATATGTTTATGTGCCTTTATGTGTACTAAATTTGCATATAAAACCTCATGTATAATATGTATACAATTTTATTATAAAAAAATATAAAATTTTGTTTTAAATTAAAATCTTGTGTACCTTTTTTGCTTGAAAATTATCTGGCTTTTCAATAATTTAATAATTTTTTTTAGTCGTAGGAAATAAAATGTATTAGACTATGCAGGTACAATGCTAGTCAAATTTAATAAACCTTTTATAACTTTATTTTTTTAGTACAAATTCCATTTTTTTAATTTTTAAAAAGAAATGAAGTAACAGAATTAAATTATTTTTTGTAAATACTAACTGTTTTATTCATTATACTTGAAATAAATGGAAGAATTAAAAAAAATTCTATTTCAGAGAGAAATTTGTATGCTTCAAATTACTTTTAATATACTTTTAAGTAAAATCCTTCATTACAATATATTTTGATATATATATCTTAAATTTGTAGTATAATTCCAGTATTTTATATACATAATTTGCAGTATAAAATATTTTACTTTAAAAATAATTGCACATATAAATTTTTCTTAAATTAACTAATATTGGAGAGTAGGTGTAAATAAAGGATTTTATTTTTTTTAATCTATAGAATGTTTAAAAGATAAAACTGAATGAATTAGCCCAATTAATTTTTTTAAAAAATTTCATTGTAATCAGTTTTGACTAGTTTCTATAAAAATTATTCTGTAATTGCCAGAATTGTTTTGTCGAAAGAATTTTGAAAAGGTGGAGACGAATTTAAAAATGATTTTAAAAAAATATATTTCATTTTAAATCGAACTTTTCAAATCGGTCTCTGCTTAAGAATTGATGGGATAGATGGCGCTACGATTTTTACCATTCGCTTATGTTTCTCTCACAGATAATATACGCTAACGCGCTACAGATCGTCAACTTCGACCGGTTTTGGACGCACTCCGGAGCGCTCCTATGGGCAGCGAAATGAACTACAGACGGAGACATGGAGGGAGGTGAAAAAGAAGAAAAATAGTGGCGCCATCTGGAAAAAGAATTGCAAAAATTTTCCCTCCCAAAGAGGGTGTAAAATACGTCGGGGGAAGCCAGGATTCGAACCGGGGGCTACTGGACAAAATTCGCGCACTCTACCACTAAACCAGGGAAGCTTGTCAGAGGACCGTGATTCAAAGTTTAGGTACTGATTCTTATGACTATCGTCTTTATTAGTTATGTTTATTGAAAATGGATAATAAGAGGAAAATAAAAGATATAAAATAAGTAACACAATTATTTTATACTTGCATTTATTTTTTTACACAATGCAATATTTTTCTTGCATACATAATTGAACTCAATAGAATTTTATCATGAATAAAATTAAAACGTTTTACATAATTGAACTTAATAGAATTTTATCATGAATATCATGAATTCTCATTTTATAATTGAACTTAATAGAATTTTATCAAATTAAAACGTTTTTTTTTATTTCATTTTCATGATAACTTATAGTGTTACAATTTTTAATTTCTTAACTTTTTAGACAAATATAGTATTCTTAGTAAAATGCAACGATAAATTAGAAAAAAACTAGAATCAAAGAAAAAAAATTTCATATTTTTTAAAGAGAATACTTAAAACTTAATTATTTTCTAACATATTATTTAATTAATAAAACAGAAAAAAAGGAGGTACACCTTTTTATGTGCATCATGTGAATCTATTAACAAAAAAACTCTTTTAAATAGATAATGCATAAAGATGAATACAATTATTATTTTACATTGTTAGATATTGAAACTTTGTTTTATTATTCTTTGTTTATTAAACAATTACTTTATACTTGCATTTCTTTTTTTACACAATGCACAATATTTTTCTTGCATACATAATTGAACTCAATAGAATTTTATCATGAATAAAATAAAAAAAGTTTTTTTTATGTTTTATTTTCATGATAACTTATAGAGTTATAATTTTTAATTTCTTACCTTTTTATACAAATATAATATTCTTAGTAAATGCAACGATAAATTAGAAAAAGCTTGAGTTTCAAAGAAAATAATTTTTCAAAATTTTTAAACAAGGGATTACCTAAAACTTAATATAATAACATTCTAAAGTAGTATTTAATTAATAAAACAAAAAAATTGAGGTAAACCTTTTTATTCGCGCTATTCGAATCTATTAAAAAAAAACTATAAATAGCTAATGCAAAAAGATGAATACAATTATTATTTTAAATTGTTAGTTAACGAAACTTTGTCTAGTTATATGTTTGTTCTTTTATATGTTTTTAAAATTATTTTCGTTTAAAATTGTGTAGATACGAAGGCCTTTACTAATATTTTAAAAGTTTTGTTTTAAAAATTATTGTAATGTCAATTAATCTATTTTTTCACTGAAAGCTAAATTAAAATATAATTGTAACTTTTTAATTTTTTTTTGTATGTTTTATTACTACATTTTTTTAAATATATATTTTTAAAAAAGTATTTTTTATATTTTAAATGGAAATGTTAAATGCACATTTCGTTTTATAAAATATTTTATAAACTACAATATTTCTTAAATATATTTAAAATTGTAATTTCAAGATACTTTTATTCATATATTTTTTTTAATAAAATATTGTATTTAACTTATTCACAATTTTACATTCTTTATATTTCTTATTTCATATCATAAACATCTTTCACAAAAATATTTCGACTCTAATTTTTAAATAACTTTAAATGTTATGCCCTTATTAGTTTTTTTTTATTATTATTTTAATCAATACAATAATTAAATAAAGTAATCGAACATGCTTTTATATATAAATAATAATAATGCACACGTTTACAGTTGCACACACATAATAATTGACGATCGAATCTCTTCTTAGCGAAGCTATATTTACTCTATAGACGGAGCGGAAAAGAAACCCACAGAAACTGGTTCCAAAAGGGAGTTGGGGGATGGAGAAAAAGAGTAAAGAAACAAATCAAAGATTTAGTTATTTTCGCTGCCGACAGGGTCGCACAAACTGGTGGACTGTCTGTAGCCCCGAAGGGGTATATTGTCTGTGGTTTCTCTGACGTCTTTTTCTCCGGTGGATGTGAAATCGCAAGCACCGTTGTGCATTCAACAGTGCGTGTCACTCCAAGCAAACGTCGCTCCCATGATGTGCCGAAGTGACCCGTCGTTCACGGCCCAGAAAAACGTCCTGGCTGAACAAAGCCCTTTCGGTCCTGGGGTCGCTAGCCCAGCGGCCGCTCTAGCCGAATACCAGAGACTGCAGATATACGATTATGGAAGATTGAGGTTCCATCAGTTCGGGATCCCGTACGGTCTTGCGGGAGCGTTCCCGTACGCGACAACCGGACAGTATGGTTTCGCCAATTCTTTCGTCCGGTTTGACCCGAGAGCGAGGTTTTCTGCTGAGGAACCCAAGCCCCAGCACAGCTACATCGGTCTCATAGCCATGGCCATCCTCAGCATACCGGACAAGAAGATGGTGTTGTCGGACATCTACCAGTACATTCTCGACCAGTACCCTTACTTCAGGAATCGAGGACCAGGATGGAGGAACAGCATCCGACACAACCTGTCCTTGAACGACTGTTTCATCAAGGCCGGTCGCAGCGCCAATGGAAAAGGCCACTACTGGGCCATCCACCCCGCGAACATCGAGGACTTCAAGAAGGGTGACTTCAGACGACGCAAAGCCCAGAGAAAAGTAAGAAAACACATGGGACTGGCAGTTCCGGACGATGATGACAGTCCGGCACCGACACCACCCCCGAGACCACCTCTAGAAGCACCCCCTAGCCTCATGGAATCCAGCTTCCAGCCCAGCCAACTCAAGCTTCTCCAACAATCCCAGCAGTCCCTCCCGAAATTAGGGCACCAGAAACGGCAGTTCGACATGGAGAGCCTCTTGGCCCCTGATCCGCCCCACTCTTCGGGATCGCCCCCTCTAGACAGCCCCAGGTCCTATCCCCATTCCCCAGGGGCGGTTCCGAGAGCCCCAAAGTATCCGTCTTGCCCCCAGGGTAGTTCAACCCTCCAAGAAGATCTGCCATGCAGTGGACTGCTGTGTCTTTACCCATACAAGGGCTGCCCCAGAGAATGAACTCTTTCACCCACTTCGCCGCCCCATGCTGGCCACAGGCGGCCGCACTTCTGACCTACTCCAGAGGCACCCCACAAGAAATCAGCCCCACGCACAATCCTCTTGTCCACAGGTGGCAAGAATCTGTCAATAGGGCGACACTGGACAGTGACAAGGTGATTGAACAGTGATCGAAATCCTATGTTAAAACTTTTTTACACTGCGATGCAAAAGTTTAGACAATGACGTTTTTTAACTGTAAAATTTAGAATTGTGATAGTGGAATTACAAAACACCCCTAAATACATTAAATAAATATTTTGAAATGCTATAATTGAAACATAATTGTTTGATTTGCTATAACTAATTTTTTTTATTCATAAAATAAAAATTTGTACGATGCCAAAGTTTCGACACAAATACGAGTTTATGCTAATTTAAAGTAGATAATGGCCTAATTTCGCATATTTATTGATGAATTGAATTTGATAAATTGAAAAAACACGATATCCGGTGAACTAAGCATATTTAATAACGATATTGGTTTAGTTTTACACCAAAAAGACAATATAGCCACTTTAAATATTTATTTAAATCATATTTGCTTCAAATGTACAATTTAACATCTCTAAATACGAACCAAATACCTACCAGTCCATTACCTTAAAGTTTTGGCACGAATTCGTGGATTTAGAAACATGCATTGGCCGATTTTCTTGATGAAAAGTGCAGTCTTTCCCATATAAAATCACAAAATAGCGGCATATTATTCTTTTTTCACTTTAGTGCAATGAAGAGATAGTCACCTCTTCAAAAATGATAAAAAAAAGTCGTTCATTTTAACGTAAATTCACTCGTAACTAACGTAACTAACTTCTAACGTAAATTCACGAAATTAGGCCTTTTTTAAACTTTTGCATCGTACAAATTTTTATTTTATGAAAAAAAAATTGTTATAGCAAATCAAACAATTATGTTTCAATTATAGCATTTCAAAATATTTATTTAATATGTTTAAGGGTGTTTTGTAATTCTATTATCACAATTTTAAATTTTACAGCTAAAAAACGTCTTTGTCTAAACTTATGCATCGCAGTGTATTAGACTGTGACTAGGTTATTGTTGTTTGGACCCCTCATAAAACACAATCAACTCAAAGACATGCAACAATCGTGATCCAAAAAGAGACAAATCAACATGGAAAGACTTTCCTGAAATATATGACTGCTAGATATCATCGTGGACAGTTTCTTTGTCTAAACATGTGATGGGAAGATCCAAAACATGTGTTCTAAATTATATGATTGACAGATCACAACATGGACAGGTATTTCATCCTCTAAAACATGGGACTGCTAGATCTCAACATGGAAAGCATGATGCCTCAAGGTACTTCAATCACTTTTAAAAGCCTCATTAAACTGCATGGCTGCAAAATTAGTACTATGGCACTTCAGTTAATCATAGTATTGACAATCCGTCTTGGCCATTGTACTGATTCATTCCGTTGGACAGTAAATTGGTATTGAGGAAAGTGATAAAACATCAAAGAGTAATTATATGGCGAGGCATGTTAATAACAGTTATCAATGTCGTATTGTACCAGTGGTTGTGTTGTCATAGCTATAGTTTCTAATTTCATTAGTTCAGCGCGTCTTCATTTGTGACAAGATTTCGAAATTTTTATTTTATTTTCAAATCACCCTTAAGTACGTATAACTTCCCTTAAAGTATATAAATTTGGTAGTTTATTTCAAATCGATTCTTCTTTAAAACTTAAAAGTAAATTAATTTAAAAAAACTTTTGATAGCAATTAACTTTGCTTCAATTTGAACTTATGTAGTAAATATTAAATAATAAGCATTCTAAAATACAGTGTTTGATAATTTGATCTAATTGGATACGATGAAAACTCTTATTATATTTATTAATGTTTTATCTTAAATGAAATATAAAAAAAATGAAATCGAAAATTTTCACAAGAATGACGATTACCAAAATAGACAACGTTAGCAAAACTCCCTCAAATTAACCTTACAATAAAGTTTTATATTAACATTGTATTTAATGATACTTGAGTTCATTTGTTTATCGTTAACTTTGTTGATATGACGTATGAGTAGATATTTACAAACTGAAATTTAACGTTTTATTTTTAAATAACGACCGTTTTATTATTTGATTATAATCTAAATATTCTTTTTTCGATTTTTAAAAGAAAATTACGGTTGTGAATGTTTGACTGATCAAAAATATTTAAAACGGCGATTTCTAAAAACAAAAAAAAGCTTAAACGGTTTTCAAAAGATCTGAATTTTTAAGCTTTCTATTTTTTTAATGATGACTTTACAAAAGTAACAGTTCTGTTCACCTAAGCTGTAACAATATTACTCACGCATATTTAATACATTGATTATTTTATGTAAACAATTTTTACCTATTATAAAACTAAACTTTTTGCATCATTATTTAATCAAGCATCACTTTTAGCATTTTTCCATAATTTTTGTCTTTTAATTAAGCAGGTTCTTAAAATATTCTAATGGTCACATTAAGACATTGATAACAAAAAAAGTGAAACTAAATACTGGACAATCAAACATCTTATCAAAACAAATACCAAAACTAATCAATACAATGTTCAGAAACCAGAAGAAAACTATTGAACTAACAACAGGACTAGAAATACATAAAATGCTTTTCGCGAGAACTATAGCGTGTTGAACTATGTATTGAAAGACTGGCACTATTGCTATTGATGTCCTATTTGCGATTTGAAGAACCAGCTTGTACATCAACCAGTGAACTGTAAGAGATTTCTTTCTATTTATTACTGCAATATTAACTAATGTATAGATGAGTAATATCGTATTATAAAATTTGATTAAATTAGCTAACTTGTCTTTTTTTGTTGTAGCCATTAATTACATGATTTCAGTACATTACCATTGCAATTAACACTCAAGTTTGACGAAATTTTTATTATCATTGTCATTTATAGATCGTGCTGTGTTGTTTTATTATTAATTATATTTTGAAGAAATCTACAATACATTTTCTGAGAAAGTTACTTGAAGTGACATGAAATATAAAATTTCGTCAAATTTGTGAACCTATTCCTGTGTTAGGAAGCATGAAATCAAAAGTAACACTTTTTACCAATAAAGAAGCGAATTTTAAAAATAGATTCCTGAAAGCTTCATAGAAAGAGACTGTCTCATATCTATATTGCAATTCTAAAAACTAAAATACAGTCACTTTTGAAATCAAATTTTAGAATCAATCTTTAAAAGTTGAAATAATATATGTTTCAAATTGACGTTAAGTTACATTTTTCACACTAAGTCGCAAATGAAGCAACCTATAACATCCTGCAAATTTATTATTTTATATTAATTTGAAAACTCTGTTCTTAGTTTTTCCTGAAGTAAGTGGACTACAACAAATAATAATTCATTAATTAAATAATCATCATTAACTATAAATTTACAGTTTATATTGAGTAAGAAAACAAAGCATTTAAGCTATCTTAGGAAATATTCCTAAGTTCAGTTACCGATAACGACTGCTTTTTTTGCTGAAAGAAAGATGCCATCGAATTTTTTCGAACAGCTGATCATTTTCACAATCAAATCAATGAGTGTCTCAATACCTTGAGATACAGAAATCATATACATTTTAATACTAATTTCTAAGCCCCCTATTTATTGTGTATGTACTGCACAAAAAGTTGAGTATTTGACTTCTGGTAAGAATCATCATGATTTGAAAATTTTAGTTTTTTTTTTACATAACTACGTATGCGGTTGGTTAAAAATTAAAAAAAAATCAAATTTATTTAAACTGTGTTTCCATAAAACATTGATCATAACTTTTAAATAAAACTATAAGCATTATATCAATAAATTTAACTTTTTAATGATTTAGTTTTTGTGATTGCGTGCGTTCCACTGTATACTTAGGAATTTTTTTCGAAGAGAAATTGAACATTTTATTTTTGCAAATTAAAAACAAAATATTCTAAGTATAACAAGTTAAAATTTTGAGGATAAAATAATCTATTATAAAACGTTGCAGTTAGTTAAATATCCATAAAACACTCTAAACATGTTTTCGAACCTTTAAAGCACCCTTTCAATAAATATTAAACTAATAAAATTATTATTTTATCTAAAGAGCCAAGTTACTTTTTGCAACATTAGCAACTCCATTTACTTATGGTTTGAACATCATAACAATTTTTCTTTACTTTTGATTGTAAAAACTTCAACAATTCATCACAACTTCAGCAATTCAGTGATTCAAACTTCAATTCAGCAAACTTCAGCTTCATTCAAACTAGCAATTACATATCTTAACTGCTCTATGCTAACTAATACGTACAACATAATTCTAAAATTTATTCTTTTTAAAGAGTTACATTTTATAGTGTATAGTTGAAAATTAAAAACGACATTTAGTGTAGGTTTAGTCAACCTGCCTTACCAATTGCTAAATTCAGTAGCTAATAGACGTATTTTGTCAAAAAAAATACTGAAAATGTCAAAAAACAAAGTGAGCAAAAGTGGTGGGTGATATTGCTACATACAGGAAAACTTTAACTATCCGAAACAATTAGGATCGGTATCAAATCGGAAAATCAAAAAAAAAAAAAAAAAAGGAAAATAAGTTTTTTCTGAAAAGTGTGTATTTCAATTAATTAGGTACTGAATTTTGAAAAAAAAACTATTTTATAACAAAAGAGCTTTTAATTAAATTAAACGGGCACATATTTATATGTTAAGTGTTTTTGTATAAAGGAAATGATTGAGCAGAGTGATGTGTTTGGGGGGACTCCGGATTGTCGGAGCTGGAAAAAAAAGTTTTTTTCTTCTTACTAAAGCACGATCTGTTACTTTGCTATATGCATCTTAATTTACTACTTATGTACTCCTCGTAAAGGGATACAAAACCTTTTTAATCATTTTTAAATATCAACCACCAATATACACATACATTAATTGAAAACATCGCATTGCATCCTTTTTTTATTTGCATACACCTTAATCAAGTACGAAATGTATCATTCATAGTAAAACAAATTACTTAAAACAACTATTGCATCTAGGGTATGTTCTTATCATATTTCTAAGTTTTGAAAAATTGAATCAAAGTTATAAAGTCCACAAAAACAATTTTCATTGTAATTTTTTTTATTTCAGTAATAACTTGAATTTTAAATCTTAAATTTATTAAAAACTATCATCCAAAGAGCACCGAAATCTAAATTTTTATTTGATTATCAATGGGTAACGGACATAAGCAACAACGGCATTGCACTTCATACCCTAAATATTGCCAACTGAAATCATGTGTGTAAGACTTTTTAGCTTCCACACTACGTTTATAACGTAAAAAGTGGAAGGTATTATAATCGTTCAGTCCGTCTGTCCGTCCGTTTGCCTGTCCGTCACCCACTTTCATAGCCCAAACTACAAATGCTACGGACAAGTGTGATGCGTCAAAAAATTTAGCGTATCGCAATTAGAATATATTGAAAATTTCAGAAAATAATTCGAATTCGAAGTACTTCAATTATTTAAAAAACGGCAAAATTTAATGCTCATTTAAAAAGCATAGGAAGCCATTTTTATTAGAATTAAATCACCATTGCCATTTGCAACAATCGCTCGAGAAACTTTAATTCTTTCAGACAATAAATTAAAAATAAATTTATTTTTGAAACATCGATCAGTTTGAAATGACGTCAAATATATTTCACTACGAGTTGATGTGAAATGTTTTGGTTCTATTTAAAAACGAGAAATATTACATATTTATTCTTTGAAATATAAATTAAATTTTGCAAACGATAAGTAATAATTATTGAATTTTCGAAATAAAATAAATGAAACTAGCCAGATTTAGCATGTAAATGTTTAATATAGAATTAATGCTGTGTTTGGCACCTTTTTAGCTGTTAAACACAACTGTTGTGTGGAAGCGGGTTAAGTGACAGATTCTGTTACAAACCTACTTGTTTTTTTACCGGATCCAACACGTGGTGAATGAAAAGGTCTTGATGCCGGCTTTTTCCTCAATGGGAGTGCTAATATTTTCTGAAGCAATATGTGTGAAAGGGCTGATTGATGACATTACTGGTTGAGTACTGAACAAGAAGTTCTAAAGGAAATTACTAGCTTACTTTCTATTATTTTAATAATTACATGTAAAATTGCCTGTTTGAAGTCCTAGTATCCGTTCCGGCGACAATTTTGGAGAGCGATAAAGTTTGTAATTCGTAGATACTTCATTTTGTTATTCACTAGCAAATAAATACCCGTTCTTCACACGGACTAAAAAAAGTTGTAATTGATCAAAGTGGGTCAGGAGAATTTCGCACCCCCTCCCCCCTCTGGATACCAAGAAAATGTAGGGGGACTTCTGAAGAGGCGCGACATTGTCATTTCGCCCCTCTTGCCCCCAAGCAAAGATAAGAAACTTGTTTTGAGGTCTGCTTACTCTATGGTCTGGATTCGCACATGGTCAGGCGAAAATAGCTTTGATAGATTTGGGCCTCATCGGGCTGTCGTTTTTCACCCGAGTGCCTAGGTGTAATATACTCATATAATACTCGTACTGTTGAAATTCGGATTGGAAAATTTTAGAATTTTTTTTTTAATAAATTTGTTTTTTCAATAAATTTATTTGGGACATTTCGTCAAAGTTGTTTTTTCGTCTACTTTTAAAAATGAATAATCAATATTTATTCTGCAGTTTTCTTTCATAAAAAGAAAAATTTTGACAGGTCTTTTTGTTTAGAAAATTTTACTGCCAGTTCCACTAATATTTGAAAATACCATTAATAATTGGTCCAATTGCTGGATTGATTTGGCTCGTACCGCAGATTTTTTTTTTTTTTTAATTTGTGATTTTTTAGTAGATTTGTGACCTAAGCAATTTTACAAAAATATTTATCGAATTGTAAATAATTTTAGAAAGGTGTAAAGAGTACTATTTAATTTAAAATTGCTGTGTTGGGCGATTTTTTTTTTGGCTCATAAAATGTTGTGGGAAGCTGTTATATGTAAAGTTGCTTTTAGCTTCACACTACGTTTATAACGTAAAAAGTAGAAGGTATTATAATCGTTCAGTCTGTCTGTCCGTCACCCACTTTCATATCCCGAACTACTAATGCTACGGACAAGTGTGATACGTCAAAAAATTTAGCGTACCGAAATTAGAATTCATTGAAAATTTCAGAAAAGAATTCGAATTCGAAGTACTTCAATTATTTAAAAAAAACTGCAAAATTTAATGCTCATTTAAAAAGCATAGGAACCCATTTTTATTAGAATTAAATCACCATTGCCATCGCAACAATCGCTCGAGAAACTTTAATTCTTTCAGACAATAAATTTAAATAAATTTATTTTTGCGACATCGATCAGTTTGAAATGACGTCAAATATATTTCACTACGAGATTCTTTGTACCGTTGATATGAAATATTTTCACTCTATTTAAAATCGAGGAATATTACATATTTTATTCTTTGAAATTAGCAGAGAGGATGATTGCTTGCATCTCCTTGGATAATATATAGTACACGAAAAAAGTTTTTTCAATTACGAGTTATCTATATATTACAAACTTCATTATTAGATCGTAACACTCGGCAAATGAGGAAAACGGACAAATATTTTGAAAACTTTTTAGATTCCATTGATAACAATAAAATTCGACAGTCTCCTTAGGCCCAGCAAAGTACTTCCTACAAAACTTTTTTTAAATGTTGTTACTTTCTTTACAAAAAGTAAACATTCAAACTCAATATCTCCAACATTGACTTAAGCCACTTTTACACTCAAACATCAACACACCCGACTTAGGTAGCTTCGTGAAACATATAAGCAAAAGTGGCTTAAGTCCAAGTTGAGGATATTGGGTTGAACGTTTGCTCCTCATTTCAATCCAGTTTTTTTTCGTAATTTGATTGTTCAAGATGTTGATAATCTGAACTTCGGTGCTTTGCTTCAGGGAAGTCCTGATTATTGTCAGTGGTTCTCCCTGCTATGGGAAAACCGACTGAAATACAACTTATTTCAATTATTTCGTTTCAATTTCTGATTATAACGGTGAATTAGAGACTGATACGTTGAACATTAAACTATTATTGACTTAATTTGAACAATACATATACTATTCAAAGCCCGGATTTCACGTTTCCTGGGTATACTCAGCACATCACAAAATATGTTTTAATACAAAATTTTCAAATTATATGTATATAATGAAACATCACTAATGTAAAAATTATCTGTAATAATTGGTAATAATTAATCGTAACAGATTGATCGAGGATATGTATTGAAAGTATATCAAAAGTACCAATTTGGAGATCTGTGACTCAAAAATGCAACTATATTCAAGGTGATAAAACATTAAACTCAACTCAAGCACTCAATTAGTACAGAGAACGTATCTTTCTTATATTTTCGTCAACAAATATTGTTAATTTACTTATTCGATGCTAATAATTTTTCAATTACCATTAAAATATTTATTTTACTAGTTCAAACACTAAAAAATTTGAATACAATAAAGTTAAAAGATTTTATTATACTCAGAAAATAATAAAAGCTAATTTTATTTTTAAACTATGGAAAACAGTAACTTTTCCCGATTTACTGCAATAAATTTTTCAAAAAATTCTTTCGAACTGATAGTTGTACTTGCTTTAGAAAAATTTATAAAACGTCAATTAAAAATGTAATATTCAAATAAACATTAAACATCTTTGTAAGAGGGTGAAAATATAATAGCGGAAATGTGTTCATTTGAACCATAATAATACTCTTCCAATGTACATTGTATCGGGAAAGAAAGACGCTCTTGTTCTCATCACATCCTTGTTCTTTTCCCTCCAAAACGAAGGCGTCAATAAGATATTTCTTTTAAGAATTTCAAAAAGTAAAAGTAGGTATTGACATGGTGAGATCCATGGTGGTAGGTATTGACATGGTGAACCGAAATGTGAATACTAATTAGAAGGCTGTAGCTCAAAAACTCAACAAACTCAACTTGCTATCAAAATATGTAACAAAATAAAATCGAATTTTCTTTAGTTAAATCACACACTAAATGTTTGTTTATCTGTCTGTAAAGTATTATCGTAGTAAAACAGGTTTTACGGTACATTGAAATACACTGCTCAAAGGAATTAGGGAAATTCATGGTTTAAAGTTTAAACCCTTTCACCTCCAATGATTCCATTTGGAATCATCAGCTTGCGATTTTTTTCCCATTAAATTGAGCTTGCACTTATTTATCGTTAGATGGAAGAATCATGTCTTTTGAAGAATTAAATAATGTTTGTTTTAATTAAATGAAAATATGAAAAACATGGTAAAATAAAATTCTCTCCCAAAATAAGTTATGAAATAAATTGACCCTAAATTCTTCACGCTTGCATTCTTAGATGTTGGGAAATTGATTTTGAATTTTTTAACAAATAAAGTTTTGAAAAAATTATTGTTATAATTTATTCAAAAGTTATGATTACAATTTTCCCCCTATTTTTACCATATCATTCGGGATACAAAATGAATCTATTCCACAAATTTTAGATTTTTAGAATAAAAAATGAAACGTTGGAACTGAGAGGGTTAACAAAAATACGCAAAGTGCTCCCCTAATTGTTTTGAGCAGTGTAGAAGACTTACACCTTGTCCCCATTTATTTATTTAAATGAGATAAGTGGGACATCATGGATTGTAAACAGTAGATTTTGAAACTTGAATCTTTTGGAAAAATTTATCTTTAATTTGTACAAAGTGTTATTTATTACAATTATGCAATGTCTCAAAATACTCAATCAAATTAACCGCAAAAAAATTCAACAGAAAACAATTTAATGCCAATTTTAAATTTTTAGCCTCGAAAATCATGGTATAAATAGGAAATAGTAATTACATTTCATAAATATTCAAAGTATAAAAAACAGGACATTTTTACTTATTTTCAAGATCCATGAAGATCGTTGTTCATGCACTCAAAAAAAGTTTAGTAATATGTACTAAATTTTGGTAAAATCAACCAAATTTAAGGTGAAATAGGTGATAAATAAAGATTTGGTAAATGCTACCATGAAGATTTAGTAAACGGCATTTGGTAAATTCTACCAAATATTTAGTAGCGGGCACAGATGACGATTTGGTAAACGTAACAAAAGTATTTTGTAAATTTTACCAAATACGACACTGCTGTGCTTACTAACAATTTGGTAATTTATACTCATCGATTTGGTAGGTCTGAGTTAATTTCCACTCCTTTCCGTGCCGAAAATGCACTTCTCCTATAGGAGTGAGTTTCACTCTTTTTCGGAGTGGGTAAAAGAAATAAAAGAAAACAATCTGCGTCCTACACTCTTAAAACGAGCGGTTTTAACTCAGTCTGAGTTAATTTCCACTCCTTTCCGGTGCCGAAAATGCACTTCTTCTATAGGAGTGAATTTCACTCTTTTGATTTAAGAGTGTAGTGGTAGGTATAATCTTTTAATTGAAAGGACAAAAAAAATAGTTTTTTTAATTAAAAAATCTTAAAAGAATTTTGCGATTTTTAAGAAGAATTGACCTAACCAATTTTACAAAACTATTCTTCGGATTATAAATAAATTTAGAAAACTAGAAAGAATTTTAATTAATTTTAATTTAAATTGCTGTGTTAGGCTATTTTTTTCAATGGCTTGTAAATGTTGTAGGGAGAAATAATGCAACGTAAAATGTTGTGAGCAAAGAAAGTAGAATAGTTAATTTGTAACAATCATTAATATGAAACGATAAATCCTTACCAACATCAAATACATTTTTTTAGTATAACCTTTTTCTTTCTACTAAATATTAAATTGCAATTTAAAATTATTTCTTCCAACCATAAATTAGTTATTTTCATTCTATAAACAAAAATAACAGAATAGAAGAGTAATTATTACAGATGCTTTAGTGAATTGTTTACAGTAAATGAAATACGCATCAAAAATGGCATGTGATAATATTTTAATAAATTTTTGGGGTAACTAATTATCCATATAATAATTCCACGAGTTCAGATGAAGGACCAAAATTCAGAAGAAAATGCGCTGAAGCTATTTACCTGCCCAGAACCCGTGCAGGACAAGTTTTCCCATTTTGCGAGGCGACAGTATCGCTAGTTTGCTTGAATTTAAAGTGTGATTTATTTGATATTTTTTTTAACATTTGGCTTGGGAATTTTACTTTCTAGCTCTTGGGAATTTTTACTTTCAGATACTCTGCTGCATTTTTCCATATGAATGCAAGAAAATGTCACTAGACAATAGTAAAGAAACCTTTTAAAATATTTTATATCTAGCTAGGGTATGTGACTTTCCATTTAAATTTTTTTTCCTAAAAATCCATTAAAATGTCTGCACAGTTCACAACAAAAAAAGTGCAATAACAAAGGTTGATGCAAACGCTCTTAAGAAACAATTTAATAGTATTTTTTTTTCTTTTAAAACTCTAAGTATATTATTGCACTATTTGAATCGCTTATACTTACATTATATTTAAAATATTTTATTTATACTTAAAATGTAATATAGAAGAACTCGGAAAGAAATGTTTTTCAAATCAAGAAGAAGAATCAAACAGAAGAACAAAACGCTCATTTCCTAATTTAGGCGCGTTTGGCGATTCCTACATTTGGTATCAAAACCAAATCAACCCTCCTTTCTTGTTTCGACACTCGTCGTACTGGGCTGTGAAAAAGCCACGGCGAAGAACGCAACGAACGAAGAATACAAAATAAAAAAGACACTCGCACCCTCCTCCAGCAACTGCGGTGTTCTAAGAAATTCCCTTTTCAAAGGTGGAAACAGTTCCCTCCCCCCGGCCCCCCACACCTAAGACCACATGTGAAGCTCCCCCGTCCTTGATAACATACTGTCCAAACTAAATTAACCCTGAGAAGGGGAGGTTCCTGTGGGAGGCGTGGCTTTGCACATTTTTTTAGCACTTGTCTTCACATTTTAATCAATATCTCAAGTTCAAATTATTCAATTTCAAAGTTTAAAGTCAAGTTTAAGACAGAAATGTTCAATCTCGATATTTGCTTATTCACTTTTTTAAAATCTTGTTCTCAATTTTAACAAAATGAAGTTAAAGTTAATTTTTACGTATTTTTTTTTTTACAAAAATTTAAACAAAAATGTCAAAAAGGTAATGTAACAGTAAAGTCAAATCTGTCTAACGACACAAACCGCGTGAAAATATTCCAATAATTTCTTGTGATATGCATTCGAAAACTGTCGCGATTTTACCATAGAGTTACTATTGAGGGACGACCGGTAGGTGGCGTCTAATGAAGAGTCTTAATGTAATGCAATCGATTCCGGCTGCTTATTTCTAGCCTCCTTTAGGAGCTTTAACACAGCCAATTATGCCTCGTAATTTAGAACCCTGGTCAAGAGACGATAGTGTTTTTGTTATGATTCCATTCTTTTTCCCCTTTCTTGATTAGTAACTGTCTAGAAGTTTGTTGCATTCGGATTATTCATTCAAGCTACAGACCTCTCCGAATAGCGAGCGTTATTTTATAACCACCCGGTACATAAATTCTCTCATGCGATCGCAGATATGTTCATACCGCACCGAAGATTGATGCTCGACAACAACTCTTGTTCTCAAGTTTCAGCATTTTTCTTTAATTTCATAAAGTCTCATTTTAAAGCAATGCAGAATCATATTATTGTACTTTCCTCTTACGTAAAAGGTCGCATCTCATATATTTTTATTATAAATGTATTTTTTTTTGTAAAAATATATTTGATCTAGGAACACTAACATATGTTTCGAAATGACTAATGACTGTTTTTATCAATCAAGTTAAATTTCATCCTAAAAGTTTGTTTATCTGGCGGTCAAGAATTATCGTAGTAAAACAGGTTTTACGGTTTTTGTACTGTATGACATAACAAAATTTCGCTCAAAAATCTAATGATTTTTTGGTTATTACATAAAGAAACGTATACAAAATAAATAGTTAATCGGATAATTGTTATCGAGTTATAACTGCAGAAAATTTCAAAATATGCAGTTTTGAGAAAAACGCGTTGCTAAAAATAATTTCATTGTTATAAATAGATTATATATATATGAAAATGGGTATACAGATGTTTTTAGCTTCCACACTACGTTTATAACGTAAAAGGGGAAGGTATTATAATCGTTAAGTCCGTCCGTCTGTCTGTCCGTAACCCACCTTCATAGCCCAAACTACAAATGCTACGGACAAGTGTGATACTTCAAAAAATTCAGCTCATCGAATTAGAATACATTGACAATTTCAGAGAAGAATTCGAATTCGAAGTACTTCAAATATTTAAAAAAAAAACTGCCAAACTTATTGCTAAATTGAAACGCATAGGAAGCCATTTTTATTAGAATTAAATTACCATTGCCATTCGCAACAATCGCTCGAGAAACTTTAGTTCTTTTAGACAATACATTAAAATAAATTTATTTTTGCGACATCGATCAGTTTGAAATGGCGTCAAATATATTTCACTACGAGATTCTTTGTATGTTGATATGAAATATTTTCATTCTATTTAAAAGCAATGAATATTACATATTTATTCCTTGAAATATAAATTAATTTTTGCAAACGATAAGTAATAATTATTGAATTTTCGAAATAAAATAAAAGAAACTAGACAAATTTAGCATGTAAATGTTTAATATAGAAATAATGCTGTGTTTGGCGCCTTTTTACCTGTTAAATACAACTGTTGTGTGGAAGCGGGTTAAGTGACAGATTCTGTTACGAACCTATTTGTTTAAATATAAATCCTATTTAGCATGTATAAAAAACAAAAAAATGTCGCGGATTGCTAAATGAACGCCGATAAGGACAGGGCTGAAACAAGAACTCAGGTAAGCTCTCCGTAGCAGACCAACTAACTTTCTAACCGAAATGTGAATACTAATTAGAAGGCTGTAGCTCAAAAACTCAACAAACTCAACTTGCTATCAAAATATGTAACAAAATAAAATCGAATTTTCTTCAGTTAAATCACACACTAAATGTTTGTTTATCTGTCTGTAAAGTATTATCGTAGTAAAACAGGTTTTACGGTACATTGAAATACACTGCTCAAAGGAATTAGGGAAATTCATGGTTTAAAGTTTAAACCCTTTCACCTCCAATGATTCCATTTGGAATCATCAGCTTGCGATTTTTTTCCCATTAATATGAGCTTGCACTTATTTATCGTTAGATGGAAGAATCATGTCTTTTGAAGAATTAAATAATGTTTGTTTTAATTAAACGAAAATATGAAAAACATGGTAAAATAAAATTCTCTCCCAAAAAAAGTTATGAAATAAATTGACCCTAAATTCTTCACGCTTGCATTCTTAGATGTTGGGAAATTGATTTTGAATTTTTTAACAAATAAAGTTTTGAAAAAATTATTGTTATAATTTATTCAAAAGTTATGATTACAATTTTCCCCCTATTTTTACCATATCATTCGGGATACAAAATGAATCTATTCCACAAATTTTAGATTTTTAGAATAAAAAATGAAACGTTGGAACTGAGAGGGTTAACAAACATACGCAAAGTGCTCCCCTAATTGTTTTGAGCAGTGTAGAAGACTTACACCGTGGCCCCATTTATTTATTTAAATGAGATAAGTGGGACATCATGGATTTAAACAGTAGATTTTGAAACTTGAATCTTTTGGAAAAATTTATCTTTAATTTGTACAAATTGTTATTTATTACAATTATGCAATGTCCAAAATACTCAATCAAATTAACCGCAAAAAAAATTCAACAGAAAACAATTTAATGCCAATTTTAAATTTTAGCCTCGAAAATCATGGTATAAATAGGAAATAGTAATTACATTTCATAAATATTTAAAGTAAAAAAAACAGGACATTTTTACTTATTTTCAAGGTCCATGAAGATCGTTGTTCATGCACTCAAAAAAAAGTTTAGTAATCTGTACTAAATTTTGTTAAAATCAACCAAATTTAAGGTGAAATAGGTGATAAATAAAGATTTGGTAAATGCTACCATGAAAATTTAGTAAACGGCATTTGTAAATTCTACCAAATATTTAGTAGCGGGCCACAGATGACGATTTGGTAAACGTAACAAAAGTATTTTGTAAATTTTACCAAATACGACACTGCTGTGTTTACTAACAATTTGGTAATTTATACTCATCGATTTGGTAGGTCTGAGTTAATTTCCACTCCTTTCCGTGCCGAAAATGCACTTCTCCTATAGGAGTGAATTTTCACTCTTTTTCGGAGTGGGTAAAAGAAATAAAAGAAAACAATCTGCGTCTACACTCTTAAAACGAGCGGTTTTAACTCAGTCTGAGTTAATTTCCACTCCTTTCCGGTGCCGAAAATGCACTTCTCCTATAGGAGTGAATTTCACTCTTTTGATTTAAGAGTGTAGTGGTAGGTATAATCTTTTAATTGAAAGGACAAAAAAAATTTTTTTTTTTAATTAAAAAATCTTAAAGAATTTTGCGATTTTAAGAAGAATTGACCTAACCAATTTTACAAAACTGTTCTTCAGATTATAAATAAATTTAGAAAACTAGAAAGAATTTTAATTAATTTTAATTTAATAATTGCTGTGTTAGGCTATTTTTTTCAATGGCTTGTAAATGTTGTAGGGAGAAAATAATGCAACGTAAAATGTTGTGAGCAAAGAAAGTAGAATAGTTAATTTGTAACAATCATTAATATGAAACGATAAATCCTTACCAACATCAATACATTTTTTTAGTATAACCTTTTTCTTTCTACTAAATATTAAATTGCAATTTAAAATTATTTCTTCCAACCATAAAATTAGTTATTTTCATTCTACAGTAAAATTCTTTATAACGAATATCATTACAACGAAATATCCAGTATAACGAAATTAATCCCCGGTCCCTTTTGAAATCTCATAAAAAATAATGCTTTAAAATATCCAGTTTAACGAAATTACTAAAAACCTCTAGTTTCATTATAACGAAGGATTTTTCTGTGGGCAACTCCGTATTTTTCTGTTTCTGCTGTTTTGTAAAGACACCAAACAAGTTTTAAATGGGTGTGTTCTAGCATTTTATTGTCACTCGGGAGGAAAAGGGGGAGGGGGGGGGGCTTCTATTCTTCTGCTTATCTGCCTTCTTCCCTAACCCCGTAAGAATGGCAGACATTTCTATTCTCAATGCCTCAAACTCAAACATCTGTAGTGACCAGTACAATGCCCTTTAGCATTCTCTAATTTTAGCCGGTCGGTATGGCACTTTGAGATTGTGTTTCTGGGATTGATTTTGAAACCTTGTGTGCACATGGGCATGGCTTCATTGTTGTCACTAAGGCAGTCTTTTAAGAATTGGCTTTGTTGTCACAGAAAGTTATTCCTTGAAGACTAATGGTTTTTTGACACTCAACCTTCTTAACCAAATGGGAAAGGGTAGACACGTCCATTCTGTATTTTTCTTCACTTCTTTTCTCTCTAGTGTTGAGCGGGTTGTCTTTTACTCTGTCTCATTCTAGAGATGGCCTCCACCAAGAGAAAACAGTTTTTCTTTAGAGGAAAAAATTATGATAATAACGGATGTTGAAAAAGGATTAAAAAAATCGGATGCTGCCAAAAAATACAAAATCTCTCCGTCAACTTTGTCAACCTTTTTGAAGGACCGCAATAAAATCGAAGCCCAATTGCAGTCTTCAATGATCGGGCCAAGTAGAAAAAGAATACGGACTGCACAGTTCCAAGACGTTGACACAGCCGTCTTCAAGTGGTTTTTAAGATGCGCGTTCCCAGAATGTTCCTATAAATGGACCGCTTCTAAGAGAGAAAGCTCTTCAATTCGCAACAATGCTTGGCGTTGAAGATTTTCAAGGCAGTGCGGTTGGTTAAATCGATTTCGAGAAAGATACGGAGTGGTGTCGAAAGTCATTTGTGGTGAGGCGAACGATGCACCTGCGAAGTCTATAACCCAATGGAGGTCTGGAGAAGTAGCTGCCCTTAAAAAAAGAATACAACCCAGATGATGTCTATAATGCAGATGAAGCTGGAATCTTTTATCAACTTGAACCTCACCCGAACATTAGCATTTAAAAAAGACAAATGTGTAGGTGGAAAATCTTCCAAGCAACGAATAACAGCTCTTTTTTGCTGCAATCAATCAGGAACTGACAAAAGAAAGATTTTGATAATCGGAAAATCAGCGAAACCTCGTTGTTTTAAAAACTTTTCATTCTTTACCGTGCGACTATACATTTAACAAGAAAGCATGGATGACACAAAACATCTTTAATGACTGGTTGAAAAAATTTAACACAAAGAAATGGAGAAACAGAAGAGAAAAGTGCTTCTACTAATCGACAATTGTACGGCTCACAACGACCCACCAAGTTTAAATTGTGTTCGCGTAGATATTTTCCTCCCAATTGCACGTCCGTTCTACAGCCACTGGATCAAGGAATCATTAAAACGGTGAAGTCCAGATACCGAACACTTCTTTTGAAGCACATACTTTTGGGAATTGAAAGCAATAACAGAAGGAAGGCCAACGTAAAAGAAGCCATCGAGTGGATTTCCGGATCATGGAACGATACAAGTCCAAAAATTATCTCAAATTGTTGGGAAAAACATGCCCAATTAAAATCCAATCGATGATTTGAAAGCCTCAAAAGCTGTGGAGACAATCTCAGATGATGCAGATTTAAAAGCCTTATGGGAAACTGTAAAGAAATCAACAGATACACCTCAGGATATAGAGTTGGAGGACTTCCTTTCAGTGGACGACGATATCACGACAACGTATGAAATGACTGAAAAGGAAATTATTCGTCTATTAAAGATTCCCAGATACAAGTTGAGGCAAGTGATGGAAGCGACGAAGACACAGATGAATATGATGCAGCATCTGAGCTAGCAACTGTCAGCGCTTCTGAAGCCATTGCTAGTTTAGAAAAGCTTAGAACTTTGTTTTTTCCCAAGCAAATGTCAAGGACAAATTTTTTCATCGATTCAACTTTGGAAAATTTTGTTACCTCTTCAGTACCAAATCACTTGTACAAAAAAAAATTACCGATTTCATGCTTAGATGAAAGTTAGAATAAATGTTCCCCCCCCCCCAGGTTTGTTTCTTTTTAACTTTTTTTATTGTTCTTCAACTTTTATAAACTATTAATACTTAGTATATTTATTTAGAACTTATTTATTTAAAATATAAATATCGTACTTTGTATATTAATGAAATTTTTGCATATTTTTTATTGCCTTTTGTAGCATTTTAAATTTAAGATTTTTTTTTTTGTGCAATTCCGTTTTAACAAAACATTCCACTATAACGAAGAACTATTTCGGTCCCTTGGATTTCGTTGTAACGGAATTTTACTGTATAAACAAAAATAACAGAATAGAAGAGTAATTATTACAGATGCTTTAGTGGAATTTTTTTAAGTAAATGAAATACGCATCAGAAATTGGCTTTGTGATAATATTTTAATAAATTTTTGGGGTAACTAATAATCATATAATAATTCCACGAGTTCAGATGAAGGACCAAAATTCAGAGAAAATGCGCTGAAGCTATTTACCTGCCAGAACCCGTGCAGGACAAGTTTTCCCATTTTGCGAGGCGACAGTATCGCTAGTTTGCTGAATTTAAAGTGTGATTTATTTGATATTTTTTTTAACATTTGGCTTGGGAATTTTACTTTCTAGCTCTTGGGAATTTTACTTTCAGATACTCTGCTGCATTTTTCCATATGAATGCAAGAAAATGTCACTAGACAATAGTAAAGAAACCTTTTAAACATATTTTATATCTAGCTAGGGTATGTGACTTTCCATTAAATTTTTTTTCCTAAAAATCCATTAAAATGTCTGCACAGTTCACAACAAAAAAGTGCAATAACAAAGGTGGATGCAAACGCTCTTAAGAAACAATTTAATAGTATTTTTTTTCTTTTAAAACTCTAAAGTATATTATTGCACTATTTGAATCGCTTATACTTACATTATATTTAAAATAACTTTATTTATACTTAAAATGTAATATAGAAGAACACGGAAAAAAAATGATTTTCAAATCAAGAAGAAGAATCAAACATAAGAACAAAACGCTCATTTCCTAATTTAGGCGCGTTTGGCGATTCCTACATTTGGTATCAAAACCAAATCAACCCTCCTTTCTTGTTTCGACCACTCGTCGTACTGGGCTGTGAAAAAGCCACGGCGAAGAACGCAACGAACGAAGAATACAAAATAAAAAAAGACACTCGCACCTCCTCCAGCAACTGCGGTGTTCTAAGAAATTCCCTTTTCAAAGGTGAAAAAGTTCCCTCCCCCCGGCCCCCCCACACTTAAGACCACATGTGAAGCTTCCCCCGTCCTGATAACATACTGTCCAAACTAAATTAACCCTGAGAAGGGAGAGGTTCCTGTGGGAGGCGTGGCTTTGCACATTTTTTTTAGCAGTTGTCTTCACATTTTAATCAATATCTCAAGTTCAAATTATTCAATTTCAAAGTTTAAAGTCAAGTTTAAGACAGAAATGTTCAATCTCGATATTTGCTTATTCACTTTTTTTAAATCTTGTTCTCAATTTTAACAAAATGAAGTTAAAGTTAATTTTTACGTAATTTTTTTTTTTACAAAAATTTAAACAAAAATGTCAAAAAGGTAATGTAACAGTAAAGTCAAATCTGTCTAACGACACAAACCGCGTGAAAATATTCCAATAATTTCTTGTGATATGCATTCGAAAACTGTCGCGATTTTACCATAGAGGTTACTATTGAGGGACGACCGGTAGGTGGCGTCTAATGAAGAGTCTTAATGTAATGCAATCGATTCCGGCTGCTTATTTCTAGCCTCCTTTAGGAGCTTTAACACAGCCAATTATGCCTCGTAATTTAGAACCCTGGTCAAGAGACGATAGTGTTTTTTTTATGATTCCCATTCTTTTTCCCCTTTCTTGATTAGTAACTGTCTAGAAGTTTGTTGCATTCGGATTATTCATTCAAGCTACAGAACCTCTCCGAATAGCGAGCGTTATTTTAAACCACCCGGTACATAAATTCTCTCATGCGATCGCAGATATGTTCATACCGCACCGAAGATTGATGCTCGACAAAAACTCTTGTTCTCAAGTTTCAGCATTTTTCTTTAATTTCATAAAGTCTCATTTTAAAGCAAGCAGAATCATATTATTGTACTTTCCTCTTATGTAAAAGGTCGCATTCATATATTTTTTATTATAAATGTATTTTTTTTGTAAAAATTATTTTGATCTAGGAACACTAACATATGTTTCGAAATGACTAATGACTGTTTGTTTTTATCAATCAAGTTAAATTTCATCCTAAAGTTTGTTTATCTGTCGGTCAAGAATTATCGTAGTAAAACAGGTTTTACGGTTTTTTTGTACTGTATGACCATAACAAAATTTCGCTCAAAAAATCTAATGATTTTTTGGTTATTACATAAAGAAACGTATACAAAATAAATAGTTAATCGGATAATTGTTTATCGAGTTATAACTGCAGAAAATTTCAAAAATATGCAGTTTTTGAGAAAAACGCGTTGCTAAAAATAATTTCATTGTTATAAATAGATTATATATATATGAAAATGGGTATACAGATGTTTTTAGCTTCCACACTACGTTATAACGTAAAAGGGGAAGGTATTATAATCGTTAAGTCCATCCGTCTGTCTGTCCGTAACCCACCTTCATAGCCCAAACTACAATGCTGCGGACAAGTGTGATACTTCAAAAAATTCAGCTCATCGAATTAGAATACATTGAAAATTTCAGAGAAGAATTCGAATTCGAAGTACTTCAATTATTAAAAAAAAAAAAAATGCCAAAATTTATTGCTAATTTAAAACGCATAGGAAGCCATTTTAATTAGAATTAAATTACATTGCCATTCGCAACAATCGCTCGAGAAACTTTAGTTCTTTTAGACATACATTAAAATAAATTTTATTTTTGCGACATCGATCAGTTTGAAATGGCGTCAAATATATTTCACTACGAGATTCTTTGTATGTTGATATGAAATTTTTCATTCTATTTAAAAGCAATGAATATTACATATTTATTCCTTGAAATATAAATTAATTTTTGCAAAACGATAAGTAATAATTATTGAATTTTCGAAATAAAATAAAAGAAAACTAGCCAAATTTAGCATGTAAATGTTTAATATAGAATTAATGCTGTGTTTGGCGCCTTTTTACCTGTTTAAACACAACTGGTGTGTGGAAGCGTGTTTAAGTGACAGATTCTGTTACGAACCTATTTGTTTAAATATAAATCCTAGTTAGCATGTATAAAAAACAAAAAAATGTCGCGGATTGCTAAATGAACGCCGATAAGGACATGGCTGAAACAAGAACTCAGGTAAGCTCTCCGTAGCAGATCAACTAACTTTCTAACCGAAATGTGAATACTAATTAGAAGGCTGTAGCTCAAAAACTCAACAAACTCAACTTGCTATCAAAATATGTAACAAAATAAAATCGAATTTTCTTCAGTTAAATCACACACTAAATGTTTGTTTATCTGTCTGTAAAGTATTATCGTAGTAAAACAGGTTTTACGGTACATTGAAATACACTGCTCAAAGGAATTAGGGAAATTCATGGTTTAAAGTTTAAACCCTTTCACCTCCAATGATTCCATTTGGAAATCATCAGCTTGCGATTTTTTTCCCATTAAATTGAGCTTGCACTTATTTATCGTTTAGATGGAAGAATCATGTCTTTTGAAGAATTAAATAATGTTTGTTTTAATTAAAAAAAAATATGGAAAAACAGGGGAAAATAAAAATTTTCTCCCAAAAAAGTTATGAAATAAATTGACCCTAAATTCTTCACGCTTGCATTTTAGATTTGGGAAATTATTTTGAATTTTTTAAAAAAATAAAGTTTCGAAAAAAATTATTGTTATAATTTTATTCAAAAGTTATGATTACAATTTTCCCCCTATTTTTACCATATCATTCGGGATACAAAATGAATTATTCCAC